>OX235275.1:28785397-28819171 GCA_944472155.2 Trichobilharzia szidati | reverse complement strand
CAACAATCTAGATGGTTAGCCAACAGGTTCCTGCTTGTTGGCACTCGTTAACAACCACAATAACAATTCTGAGTGCACCATGATGGTCGACCATCTGCAATAGTGGCCACATTACAGACTTGACTGATAGGATACAGTCTGTACCAACACCAGGGACTAGCTAGATGCATGACACTAGTTGCTGAATAGTGTCCAATCAGAGTATCAAATACAGTCCTATAGGAGGTCAGTAACGAACCCCAATAGCTCAGCGGTAACATCTCTCACTACAGCCCTGGTTGACACGGGTTCAATTCTTAGAGGGGACATGAGAACCAGCAAGATTGCAGAGACGCCTGGCTGACTGATGAGCGCCAACTAGTACAAAAACCTAGGCCAGATAGATGGCTTCCTATCGATTGCTTCCAATCACCTAATAACAAGTGAAATCCTATCGAACCGGCTTGATGGTATTTTGTATAGTATTCTGTAAGACGTCTGTGCTAGTTCTACCTGAGCAGAAGTAGTAGTGTGCTTTATAATGGACTTTTTGGAGAGTGTTCTACGTTGTGTTTTGACAACTATGCTGGTAAGTGTTTATGAACACGCCCGTGACGGCAAAGTTCAACAATAGCGTCCCAGGAGTCCGAACGCACGAGTGACCTTCAGCTGACCAATCATAAAAATGAGGAGTATTTGCCCCAAAAATGATGTGTATTGACAAGAAACGCTTGAAAACGCATTAATCAGGTTATCTTTCTCTGACTTGGCTTAAAAATACGTCCTAATTGTAACGAGGAGTATCATTTGTTGAGTTCGACTATTTTCTGTTCATGTATTCACCGAGATGATGACAGATAAACTGTTTTTGTGAACCGTTTATCTCTCTCATCCTGCTTGCAGTCTTCCAAAAACGCCCTCCATTGAATTGTTATAGTTTCCATGAAGAGGATAGACGACTAGTTAACAGGAAAACGTGGATAATAAAACAAATTCAAATATATGACATCAGCTATAAATCTATCCCTAATCATAACCATAAACTTAATCCTGACCCTAACACCAACCCTAACCCTAATTATAACCCTGATCCTAACCCTAACCCTAATACTTACCTTAGCCCTATTGGTAACCCTAAGGAGCTATTAACACAATGTCCAAACAGTACATAAAAAATTGATCTGGGTGAAATTCGCTCCTAAGTTGGTGAATAGCGCTGATAATTCTGCTATGATAATCACAGACGTCGTCAGCCAACGACTAGTATGCGTTCAAGGTCATTGGAGCGTTCACACTACTGGGACGCTTCGCCGTCCAGACAATGTATTGCTAATATAACCTAAGAATTTGGCTTCGAAAGAGCAAGAGAATTAGTGAATGAATATTAAGGTTACCAAAAGTTGGATCTTGTCTTTGACGTTTTGCTGATAAATGGTATGTTGTGTGGCGAAGGTGAAGCCTAGAGACGCAACAAATAATGTTCTTCTTCGAAATGCTTTCGAAGGTCAACATAAAAAAACTCTAGCAACTGTAGATCTTCTTTGAATTTTCAAACCTACAATCAATTATTTCATAGGGACATCTAAGTTCTGCAGAGTGTTGATCTTTTTGATCATTTCAACACGTCAGTCGATGAAAGAGGTTAGATTAAAGTGTTTCTGAAGGATGCCAATTCCTTAAACAATGTATACCTTCACTGCATACATAGTAGATTCTTGTCGCAAGATGGACGGTGAGATTTCTTTTGCTGCATTCGCAGTAGAACATCGGACTTTAAGCTTAAAGATTTTGGTAGCAATGGTGTTGTTTTAAATGGGGTTGTACTGGATAACGCCACACCCAAACACCCCTATTTCCTGCTCCTAATGCCAACGTCAAGGCGTGCAACTTCGGGGAATTGAACCTGCGTCTCCCGTATAGCTGGGAAGCATTCCACCTTCGAATCAACGACACACAGATAAAAGACGCGCAGTTGTTTCTTCCTAGTTTATACAGCACTGCAAAACTATTGTGGATAAAATTTATTTTAATAAAGTGTCACAGTGTTATACAGTAATATTTACTGGTGACGTTTCCAGTACAAATTATTGCTCGACTTTATCGATCGTTCAGCCACTAGGACTCAAATAATCGAAGAGATATATATTATTATTGTTTCCTTTAATTCCTAGAGGAACATAGGGCTTCAGCCGTGCGTCTCCATTGCGTTCGGTTCTCTGCTACAGTCTTCACCTGGCTCCAAGTCTGCCCACACGCTTTCATCTCCTCTTCACATGACCTCCTCCAAGTCACCCACCCTCGCACTGACGACCAACTCGCCGCTTCCCTTTCGGCCGGGTTCCACTCGAGCAATGGCTTGTCTAGTGATGTCACTTGATGGTTTCCTCAGAGTATGGCCAATCCACCTTACTCCATTTCTTCATGCCTATTTGTTCCACAATCGGTTCCTGCTGGGTTGGTTCACTCCCAGAGATCCCTGTTGCTGATCTTTTCTGGTGATCTGATCTTGAGTAGCATTGAGCGAAGACAGCTAGCTGTTAATGAAGGTCTGTAGTTTGTTTGAGATGCTCTTTATGACGCGCAGTGCAAGTCTCTGATCCGTATAGTAGCACTGACTGACTTCACATTGGAGTCGAAAATTCGGATCTTATTTTTGATGCTGAGTGCTTTGATATCCTCGTCAGTTCCACCCGCCTGTAGTTGAAAAGATGCTTCCCAAGTAGGTTAGGTAAAAGAGGTTGTTTCTTTCAGGTTCCTTCCATTAATGCTGATTGTTGTCTGTTGTTGTATATATTGAAAACCTCAGTTCTAGTCCACTCATCGAAGTTAAACAACTCTGTGCTCCGTTAGTACTTGCATGGGTGATAAACTGAGAATACCAAGAGTTGTTGGCTTTCGACCCAGAGGTTAATTTAGTATCCACAACATCCTCACTTCGATCCCTGCTGGAGCTATAAGTGAGTGTTGCTGAAGAGTCACCTAACTGGGACCAAAAACAACTGTTCATTTCTCCAGACTGGTTCAGATAAATTCATATGTACAAGAATGAAATAAAGAGACAATATCTAATGTAGTTAGCAATGAATACTGTTGAAGGTTAGTTTGATTAGAGCACTCGTTTAAAACTTCATATACGAAATTACGTGATAATACATATACTACTAATTTGCTGAAATAAGTAGTTGGAAACCATTCAAGTTAAATATTGGTGTATAGTAGGCAGTGATAGAAAAACCGTACGTACTTCCAACTCGTTCGTCTGGGACAGAATACGTTGCAATCAATTACACATTTTCATTAAAACCTGCGCACACTTTAGACGGACAAAACAAGACTCAATCTATAACCTACTAATACACCTTTCTTCACATTTATTTACTCTCACATAACTAATTCCAACATCATGCTGTCTAACAGAAGGATACAGAAAGCACGTTTCTAGCTGTTTAGAGTTTGTCATTGTTGGATGTGTTTGCATTCCACGTGGGGAAATGGAAACAATGTTCCCACTGAGATTCGAATAGGGTAGCAGCTGTTTCAAACAATAAAGCAGTACAAAACAGATCAGTGGCTGAGTAGATATTTTACTAACTTATGTTACCTAGCTTATTGTCCGACAGGATGTCACTTCCTTTGAGGTAGCATATATATACACGGCTGACGAGTGCCAAGAAGCATAAGAGCTGAGTGTGAAATCTGTCGTTCGCCTCCAACCATCGAAAATCAATTCAAATAGCCTCACGAAGGCAAGTCAGCTGCCTTGTTGGTGACGGTATACCAAGTACTGATTGGCAGAATACTGTCAGCTCCAGTAATCAAGCTGGTGCTGTATAGGTTAGGTAAACACTAGTCTTCGTCTCAGAATGCTTTCATGTAGTCACGCCTTCTTAGTCTCTAACAAGTAAGTCCTATTTACCACCTTCACGTCGCTACAAGTTGGGGGTGCTCCTCACAAAACTGATGAAAGGGTCAAGGTGAACATGTGATGCTTACAACCGAACTGATGAACATACACCAGTTTACCTGGCAAGGAGTTCCAGGAAACCCTGATTCCAAACCTATTGTAAGATAAATTCAATTCCCATCCTTGAATCAAGTCAACCTGTCCCGGATCAGCCTAGCGTTGTCGCAACCCAACTATCCATGCCTAACGTGTCTATCTCACC
The DNA here is from genome assembly GCA_944472155.2 of Trichobilharzia szidati. Taxonomy (NCBI): domain Eukaryota; kingdom Metazoa; phylum Platyhelminthes; class Trematoda; order Strigeidida; family Schistosomatidae; genus Trichobilharzia; species Trichobilharzia szidati. The sequence continues at coordinate 28,815,026 of OX235275.1, read as the reverse complement.
TTGTTTAATGAACTGTGTGTGTGTTTTTACTTCGATCCGTTTAGTCAGACAGTTGAACTCATGACCCAATCAGAGTATTTTTGTGAACTGTTATTTTAGTGACCCATGTCTTACTTTGTATTATTCTGTCGAGTTTATCTTATTTATTGATTGGTTAAGTAGCCCATTAAATTCTATCTTTGTGCCTATGCTCTGTCTATCTCTTACTTGGATTCATTCTTCTACTGACTGCTTACCTGAATGGTCGCGTCTGATTCCGGCTAGTTCGCAATTTTTGCTTTAACGTTATTCCACTCTGATAGCGGTACCTTGCATTCTGTTAAGCGTTGTGCTTTGTACTCTTGAAACCGTTAAGGTTTGTTTTATATATAATAATTGATTTGTTTATTAATAGTACCGTAGAAACAGTGACCGGCTTCTTGTTTGTTCTGGACCGGGATAGCCTCTATCTACGCGTGACTTAATTTCAAGCGATATTGCGCTTACACTAATGGTTTGCATACTCACCGAAATTCGAACGCATCGACAACCATGGAAGAATAGCTGTTTACGCTGCTTCACTATGACGTTGATCAGACATCAGATCAAACAAATATTGGGCGGTTAGGAGTGGTCCATTAAGACAACCACTTGCTTCAAGTCTAGACGACCAGGCAATAATCCATCCCTCGCAGAAACTATGCGAATATTTGTGTAGCGCACCTCTTAATTAAAATAGATAACTATAAAAAAATATATATTTGAAATTCTCATACAGAATCAAAATCAACTGTACAGTATACATACAATATAAAAGTGTGTGATAGCCTATTTAATTCCTCTATTTGAATACAATCATCTCTTGACAACGACTGATTGACATATACGCGACTAGACTGTGTTGCAGGATAGGAGAAGAAGGTCGGAGAAAACCGGCTGAATTAGTCTTTAATACGTTAACAATTCTGGTGGTAAATGTCCAACATCCCCGAAACTACACAGAGTTACAGCACAACCATAATACTTTGATGTCATCTCTCCACTGAAGCCATCGCCATCGCTTTGATCAGCATAAATAGCACGATTACTGTTAGCCACGAAACACTCGTCGTTTGTAATGACCACTTTACTAATACTTCCATGGCCTAACGATAGACGTAACCAACCTTCAGATGGTAATTGTAACAGTCTACAGATCCAATAACGAAATACATTTGCATGACCAATAAATACAATCGTTTCAATTGGTTGATTCTCAGCAATTCGATGACATGGACAATTACACTGGACAATGATACTACTACTACTACTATTAGTACTACCACGACGAAGACGGTGACTATCACGATAAACAGGAGTTGTTCTACTGCTTGTTTTTGTACAACATTGAATTGGACAATATTCAGGACCGTTACAAGCCATCACACCTTGACTAGTGATCGGTTGTCTATGCAGATGGACTTGGAATCCATTGTCAATGCGGATACCTTCTTTCTCATGATTATTATCATTTGGATCGCTTTCTTGAAGCTTTTGAGGGTAATACAGAAAAGATAGATATATAAGCGATTGTGAAAAAGAAAAAACTATATAGTGAGTTTATTGCAAATCAACAGTATCAAAATGTGAAAAGTTAACAAACAAAGTATTGAATAGAACTTCTAAAAAAGATTATTATTTATCATATTATTATTGTTTCCTTTAATTCCTAGAGGAACATAGGGCTTCAGCCGTGCGTCCCCATTGGACGACCAACTCGCCACTTCCCTTTCGGGTTCCACTCGAGCAATGGCTTGTCTAGTGATGTCACTTGATGGTTTCCTCAGAGTATGGCCAGCCAATCCACCTACCTCCATTTCTTCCTGCCTATTTGTTTCACAATCGGTTCCTGCTGTGTTGGTTCGCTCCCGCAGATCCCTGTTGCTGATCTTTTCTGGCCGGTCATCTGATCTTGAGTATTGAGCGAAAACAGCTGTTAACGAAGGTCTGTAGTTTGTTTGAGGTGCTCTTTATGAAGCGCAGTGCAAGTCTCTGATCCGTATAGTAGCACTGACTGACTTCACATTGGAGTTGAAAATCCGGATCTTATTTTTGATGCTGAGTGTTGTTGACCTCCACACAGACCTGAGAGTAGTGAAAGCTTGTCTTGCTTTTCCGATTCTTGCTTTGATATCCTCGTCAGTTCCATCCGCCTGTAGTTGAAACGATGCTTCCCAGGTAGGTGGAAAAGAGGTTGTTTCTTTCAGGTTCCTCCCATTTATGCTGATTGTTGTCTGTTGTTGTTCTTGTCCAGGAATCTTCATCACCTCTGTTTTCTCTATATTCACCTGAAGTCCTATCTTCTCTGGATGCTTCTTCTGCCAACTTGTTGCTTTTCGCTTGCATATCTTCCAGTTTGTGGGAAATCAGACATATATCATCGGTGAAATCTAGATCCTCCAAGTTTTTTGTGTGATTCCATTTTATGCCTGTTTCCTCATTGCCCGCTGTTTGTGGATCAAATAAGAATGTTTAGGGATATAATGTTAGGGTTGTTATTACTAAAATCCCCGCCAAGTCCACACATAATTATTTCCCAGTGTCAATCACTAGGATTGACACTGGGAAATGGTTCCAGAAATTCTAGGAGATTTGTGAGCATAAAGAACAAGATTTGGATTCCATTAAACAGTCAGTTCTTCTATACGGTTTAGAAACCCGATCAGAGGGTCACGAAAAGGATTTCCAACAAGTTACTGCAGACTTTTATCAATAGCTGCCTCCTTCGCTGGCTCCATAGTCAAGATCAAATGGCCAGAAAGAATTAGCAGCGAGAAACTCTGTAGTGGAACAAACCAACCAATCGATAGCCGATTGCCCAACAAATATGTAGAAGAAAATGTAAATGGATCGGTTGGGCATAGGTTGAAGAGACCGTCAAATGACATCGCACATTAGCCAGGTCATTGCTTGAGTGGAATCCCAATGGGAAGCGACGGGTGGTTTGTCGGTACCAGTATGACATGGAGGAGATGAGAGATTACGAGTAATCGTGGGCAGAGAATAGAACAAAGTGGAAATATGTCGCTGAAGCCCTGTGTTACACTCGGAACCCAAGGCAACAATAAAATAACAAAAGCAGAATTAATGAAGAAAATTAGTACACACAATTAAAAGGTAGAAATGGTTAAAACACGTGGATTGCATAATGCATAATTTTGGAAAAATGAAGAGTAATTAAGGAATAAGCGTGTGCACAGGTTGATTACGTAACAGATTGTTTTTTTTGACTACTTTATCTTTAATTGCATGTTATCCAAGGTGTTACGTAATCAACTTGAGCACACGCTTATTCCCTAATTACTCTCCATTTTTCCGAAATTACGTATTATCCAATCCACGTATTGTCTCAACTACAGGAGGAACGGACAAGGATGTCAAATCGAGAATCGGGAAGGCGAGAAACACATTCATCAACCTGAAACCAATCTGGAAATATTCGTCACTCAACTCAGCATCAACAACAAAGTGATTCGGATTTTCAATACAAACGTCAAGTCAGTCAGTTCTTCTATACGGATGGATCAGAAACTTGGCGGGTCACAAAGAATATTTCCAACAGCCTGTTGCAGACATTTATCAACAACTGTCTTTGTTCTATATTGAAGGTCAGATGGCCGGAAAGAATCACCATCAAGAAACTATGGGAACAAACGAAACGAGAACCAATCGCCCAACAAATATGCAGGAGAAAGTGGAGATGGACTGGACACTCACCGAGTAGGCCACTGGGTGACATCGCGCATCAGGCCATCGCTCGAGTGGAACCTGAATGGAAGCGCCGAGTGGGACGTCCAAGGATGACATGGAGGAGATCGTGTGAAGAGGAGCTGAAACAGTATGAACTAACATGGATGCAGGTGAAAAGTACAGCAGAAGACAGAAGCGAGTGGAGACGTGCAGTTGAAGCCCTATGTTCTACTAGGATCCCAAGGGAACAATAATAATAATAATCCACGTGTTGTAACCACTTCTACCTTTTAATTGTGTGCATGAATTTTCTTCGTTAATTATCATCCTATTGACATGTTGACACTGACTAATAATTGTTAAGAAAAGAAGAATTCGTGTACCACTTTAATCCGTACCAGTAAATGAATGGTCAAGGAAGGTCCTGGGTTCGATCCCCAGTACGGTACTCCCTGGCTTTTAATGGCTATCTAACTGATGTCAGTTTTTGTTAGCGAAATTTAAATCAATCAAATCTCTGCAAGCCAACATTTGTAAATACTCATGATTCTTCGGCCATCATCCAGGGGGTTGTGAAGCACTAACACGTGTTTCTGTCATTCTTCTGCGTTTCATCAAATGGACCGCAGGGCTTTAGGCTTGCAGCCTTGAAGTATCACTAGCACTGATATTTTCTTACAGCGTGAGATAACTAGCCCCTTGCCCAAACCTTCGTCGTCTTTGTCGGTCTTACTACTGGCTTAGTGAGGTTTATGAGTGCTTGTCGTCAGTCAAGGGATCGAACCCCAGAGGATTACCAAAATTTTAGGTTAACTATTTGCGAGAACTGGTAATCCGGTATACCGCCAATTGAGCGAAACGATCCGGCTAGCAAGCAATACTGGTTGATATGAGTGGTGTACAACTAATCGAGTAGATCAATTAGTAGTATATAGCGTTAACTAACCATTTATAGTAGTATCAAGTGGATCACATGCACATATATTGTGTGTGTGTGTGTGTGGGAGGGGAACTAAACAATTTCTGCTGTGAAAAGGAAACCATCTAACCTTTCCACTTTTCTGAGGCTTACTATCAACTAGTGAACAAGGTGAAACATAGCTTTATGTAGGCGGGTATTCGAACCTCGGGAACTTCGGCGTACATGACGAAACAGGTGTGCGCCAGTGGCACAGTGGTTAGGACTCTCGCCGACCATGCACGTGGTCCGGGGTTCGATCAGCTGCCGACGCACACCCGATATCTATGATCGGCCTGCAAAATTTGGGCCACCGATATCCATGCTGAAAATTCCATACTTGTACTGAAAATACGGTGTGGCATCAAACTGCAAACAAAAATATAAAATATACCTAGCATAACTATCCTTTATATATCTATCTATCTAACTGTCATCCTATCCCATCCTATTGTATGGTTGTGTGTAGTTGCATGTAGAGTGGTGCTACAGCTGAACTATTCTTTTGATTTCTTATCTTATTCGGGTCAACTAATCTAGATTTTGCTAGGTTTTTATGTTCGGCTAGTCTGACTGCCCCTGTTCTACTACTCTGACATATGTATTTGACCTGACAATCATTCCAGCAGGGTATTAGATGAACTAAATTGTTTTGTTTTAAAGGCTCCACAGGATCTTTTAACCGACAATGCTTGATTCTAATTGAATTTGTGGATGGTTTGAATGCCACTTTTATTATTCCTGCTTTGTTAAGAATTCCGCGTAAGGTTTCCGAGGTTCCTTCCTTTTATGGAATTACTACTGATGACTTAGATTCCTTATTCTCGGTGTTGTCTTGCGCACATTTGACTTGCATGTAGTCATGAATATTATGATTTTTATTAACACTATCGCTACTATCATTATTTATTTTATTTCTACATTTCCCTACATATTTCCTGACTAATTTATCAGGGTGATTATTAAGTTTCAAGGCTACTCTTATATGTATCACTTTTTGTCTTAGATTTTCCGTGGTACTACTTAGTATTTGTGCTCTGTCACTCAAACAATACACCAATCCTATTTTTACTGATATAGGGTGGGATGATCAGAAGTCGAAATATCTCTTTGAATGTGTGGGTTTCCTGTAAACACACTAGTGTGTTTAACTTCCCATCCTCTTTCCCTTTTACGCTGCAATCTAACATTGGAATCTCCCCTTCCTGACTTTCCTATTCATAAGTGAATTCAATTCACTTATAAGTGGTACCAAGGAAAACCTAAGACAGGAAGTGAGGCATATAAGAGAAGCTTTGAAACTTAATAATTACCCTGATAAATTAGTCAGAAAGTATATAGGGAAATGTAAAAATAAAATAAATAATAATAGTAGTGATAGTGATAATAATAATAATTACAATAATGACGACATGCATGTCAAACTGCACAGGATAATGACAACACCAATAATAGGGAATTTAAATCAACAGTAGTACTTCCATACTAAGAATTCCCATAAAAGCAAGAATAAGTGGCATTCAAACCACCCACAAATTCAATTAGAATCAAGCATTGTCGGTTAAAAGATCCTGTGGAGCCTTTAAAACAAAACAATTTAGTTCATCTAATACCCTGCTGGAATGATTGTCAGGTCAAATACATATGTCAGAGTAGCAGAATAGGGGCAGTCAGACTAGCCGAACATAAAAACCTAGCAAAATCTAGATTAGTTGACCCGAATAAGATAAAAAATCTACAGAATAGTTCAGCTATACCACTCACTACATGCAACTACACACAACTATACAATAGGATGGGATAGGATGACAGTTTTAAAATCTATTGTCACAGGGTGGAGGGAGACATTGATAACAGAAGCTTTGTTTATCGAATCAACTGCAAATACATGTAATAGGAATGATTCAACACCTGTCCACGCAGACAACTGGAAAATTCTACTACCCCTACGACCAATATGAGAAGACAAAGAAAACTATAAAACTCAAGTTTCGAAGTCGTGTGATTATAATAGATTAAATGATTATGAAAAATAAATTTTGTTCGAAACTTAGTCATCCAGTAAATAATAATACTGTTTCACCCTCTGTATGATACATCTTATAACCAAACTTATATGGAATTACTCACTACCACAGTACCCAAGTTTTACACATATATATTAATAGCCGATTACCAGTTCACCAAAATATTTGAACTCTGAACCGCATATCGGGAACGTCTCTGATGACATCCAGCCCTAAAACGAGTAATTGCAACCACCGTCCTCTGTATAGATGACTTTGATTTGCCTAGCTAGTATACACTACTAGTTGACTGAGAGTGGTATCAGACTACTCATATGAATTAATAAGTAGTACATAGTAGCATCATGAATGTAGCATTTTACAAATCCATACTGGTTTTTAAATCATTCAATTATATCGTATGCCAAAATTATTAAATATTTAAGGCGTGTTTCTAATATACACCAGAAAAAAGCACTCCTCGTGTTAGGGTGACAATAATAATAATATTAGTAATAGTAATAATAATAATGGTGAAATGAGCGTGAATAAATATTTGTTTATATCAACACTTATAGTAAGTATTTTTGAAATATTGGACATAGAATAAAGGTTTACACTAAAGTAGGTTAGTTTAAATCCGGTTGCCTAGCAACCTCGTCGAATTAACTTAAATAATCTATGGTTGACATTAACTAGATTGTATTACGACAAAATTCAACATGTATACATACAAATTTGTCACGGTAATTATAGCTTATTTGAAACACGGTTCGACACCCGTCCCGTCATCTGTTTCCAACTCTGTTGATGAATAATCTCAACTTACTCAATACCTAACATCTAGTTGAAAGAAGTGTCGAGATTAGTCCATTGCAATCTGAAACGAGGCAAAGCTGCAGGATCTTATGCAGTGACTCCAGAGGCGTTTAAGGACACCAGTGACAAACTGTTGTCTGGATGTTACCTAAGGTATTCAGTGGTGTCTGGGAATCAGAGATAATTCGGTTAGATCGGCGTAAATCATTGGTTGTTCCAATTTATACGAAGAGAGACAAGTGTTCTCCTGTTATAGTCGTCGGGGGGGGGGGGGTTGGGGGATTAGCTTGAGTTATATAGTATCTGAAGTTCTAGGTTCAGTAACTATGCATAGATTAAACCGTTTCTGAGAGAAACAAATTGGTGAAAATCAGGCAGGCTTTAGGCCAGGAAGAAGATGATCTTCAACTTTCGACAGATTCTGGGGCATACACATCATACTCATTAGAGTTCTTGACCTGAGGATGGCACTTGAATCTGTCAACCTGGATGTGGAATGACAATATTTGGCCATGAGAGACGTCAAGGAATTATATCTCATTAGTCGAGGAAATCTTGCCAAGCTCACAACATCTGTGTAACGAACCGCTTACGGGTAGCTGTTACCTGAAGTGATGACAACCGGTGGTGCTAATAATAATAGAATTGACTGTAGCTGAATTTAGGCTGGAAAAGAGTTAGAGATGATCAGAACAGAATGTGGCATCAGTCTACCGGTACTTAGTTTATTGAGGACACCAACTAGGCAGTCTATACCTGCCTACATATGATTAGCTCAAACCAACGCTCGGAGATTTTATAGATTGATGTTAGGTTTTCGTTTGATCGCTCCTTACTCGTTTCCATTCCTAATCCTATGTGGGATAACATTGTCCGTCGGGGAAGGCGCTGTTTCGGTACATGAAACATTTGTACTAACCATCTCAGTCGATTCATATTCACAACCTAGTTGATTGACTTACCCTACTTACCTAATACTCTATGCCTAAGCTCAGTGTTACCAAATGATACCACTTCATATGTGAGATAGAATGCAAACACCTGTGGTCAGACACACCTAGCACCTTCAATTTTTTCACCTTCGGTGGCCATTTCTCACAACCATAAGGGAGGACAGAGCGGACAGCTGGTCAGTACACTCGCCGTTTTAACGATAGCTAAATATATCACGTCTACGTCGAGGGTGAGGTCAGTCAGGTCTATTAGAGCTAGTGCATTTTCCCTAATCACTGAATCGCCCAACACGCTGCACCACTTATCTTTAAGCTAGTAGTGTTGGTGTAATTCAGCCCGGCAGCATCATCTTACCTGAATTTGACAGAAGTAAGTCGCATGCCAAACATTCGCAGATTGCTGCCTGTCAAGGTGTTCAGAAGACTCTGCATTTAAACAGGATTTTCATCATGAGCTGACATTAGTTAGAGAACCATTGGAAAACCTGGGAGTACTGGACAGCTGTTTCGTCCTAGTTTGGGACTCTTCAACAGTACGCGCACACCGGAATTCGTCTTGTAACCAGAAGGTCCTGGGTTCGAACCGTGGTGGTGGGTGCGTACTGATGAAGAGTCCCAAACTAGGACGAAACAGCTGTCCACTACTCCCAGGTTTTCCAATGGTTCTCTAACTAATGTCAGCTCATGATGAAAATCCTGTAACCAATCAAATCCCTACAAACCAACACTCTGCATTTTGTCAGCATCTTCACCTAGAAGGACTGTATAATCCGCATATTCTAAGTCAACGAGATTATTCCCTGATGGTAACAAGTCAATCCCTGAGTCGCTGAAGTCAGCAGTTAGGGTTAAGTCCATTAGTACATCTATGATGACATTAAACAGAAATAAGGACAGTGGGCATCCCTGATGGACACTGGTTTTCACCACTTCAGATGACAATTTCCCGTAGGCTCTCCCTGACTGCATGAGTTCGAGTAGAGTGTCTCGATTAGTGCAACATACTTTCTCAGTACTCTTTTCCTTTCATGACCAAACATTACCACAGCACCTACCTGCCAGTCAGCAGAATGAAGTACCACCTTCAGGCTATTTGTTGAGGATGTCAATAGATCTGTTGGTGATAAAAATGTCTCTAGTTGGAGAAAAATTAAAATAACCTCCAATGTTCTATTTAACTTACATGCTGTTGACGGTACAGGTGCAACTGGCGGTGGACCTTCAGTTAGAAAACGTGACAACTGGCAATCAAATTTTGCATTTACATATGGACTGTATGGGGATTCAATCATTCGAATATCTACTGGAGTAGTAGCAGTATTAGTAGTAGCGGCTACAGACGTTGGAGTGCTCTTCGGTTCATTATTATTATTATTATGATTGCCGGTTATTGGTAGAGGGCAGGATTTAGAATCTCCCAACCTGGATGCATCTGGACTCACAAGTTTAACAATTTCTGGTGTGTCAAACAGTGAATCAACATTATTTTGTAAGCCAACGAGTACACCGGCTGTTGTTTGTCTGGCACGAATTAAATCTGAGTGTATAATTCGATCAATTCTGAGGAGGAAATAAAAAAAAAGCACATGAGTGACAACAGAAATGCAGAAAACCAAGAAAAATACGACAAAAAAGAGACTATGAAAAATGAAGTGATACTCAATAAAATACCTACATTTACATTAAGTTGGCAATTATTATTATTATTCCCTTGCGTTCTGAGTGGAACATAGGGCTGGCTTCAACAACACATCTCCACTTTGCTCTGTTTTCTGCTGTCCTCTTCAACTGGGTCCACGATTGACCAAACTCTCTCATCTCCTCCTCCAACTCACACGATCTCCTCCATGTCATCGTCGCACTGACGACCCACTCCTCATTTCCCATTTGGATTCCACTCGAGGGCCTGGTGTGCGATGTCATTCGACGGCCTCCCCAATGTACACCCGACCAATCCATCTCCATTTTCTCCTGCATATTTGTTGAGAGATTGGCTCTCACCTGTTGGTTTATTCCCCTAATTTCTTGTTGCTTATTCTTTCTGGTGAGTATGAAGCGAGCGAAGGCAGCTGTTGGTGAAAGTTTGAGACCTGTTGGAAATCCTTTCCGTGACACGTTAGCCACGTTTCTGACTCGTCTAGATGCGAATCTTGTTCCTCATGCTGAGTGAAGAACATTTCCAAGCTGGTTTCAAGTTGATGAAGGCGAATCTAGCCTTTCTGATGCTGGCTGACTTTGACATATTCATGTGTTCCGACTGCCTATAGTTGAGACGATGCTTCCAAGATAAGTGAAGGAGGTAACCTCTGTTAAATCCCTTCCATTGATGGTGATTGGTGCTGGTTGTTGTTGCTATCGGTTGATTATCTTCATCACCTTCGTTTTCTCTGTGTTCACCTGCAGTCCTGCTTTCGCTGTTTGTTGGTTTTTGCTTGCCTGTTAGTCCTCGAGTTTGTGTGACATTAAACGACATAAATCATCTGCGAAATCCAGATCTTCTAGAGTCTTCCTATCGGCGGTCCAGCGTATTCCTGACTGCTCGCCCTCAACAGTCTGACGCATAATCCAGTCCACCACAATTAAGAATATCATCGGTGATCATAGAAAGCCAGCCTTCTATAACTCCTGTATGCGTTTCGATCACTTCGCTGAGTTTTCTGTTGTCTGTCTGTTTTCGACATAGAACTTTGCACATATGTGCGACAGTTCAAGTCGCCACACTCCATGTAGCACACAAAGCAAGAGAAGAAAGTAGAAGAAATGCATAATATAGACAGTAAACAGAGGTGTGAGACAAAGGAATAGTAATAACGAAGAACAAAACAGTTTAATTGGAAATCATAAGTCACAGGGAGTGGATGCATCTGCGCCAGCCATTGAGAATGATTTTGAGCCATGTCACCAATTGTTTCCAACCATAGGTTTTTATCGTCCCGAGGAACCCAACCAGGAAGTCTTCACCTTCCTACGTGGCTTGGACTAACTGTTGTAGATTTCATTGACTGGTGCCATGTTTTAGTTTGACCGCCCCTAGCTCTTTTCCAGCCTGACCCTATATCAGCTAACATTGCCGGTCGAGGAAGGCGATGACTAGGCATGCATGCACTACACATGTCCTAACCATCTCAGTCGATGTAATTTCACAGTCTCGTCTACTGATTTCCCCTCCTTACCTAGCACTCGACGCCTAACCTGTTTTAGATCACTTAACACGTGGCATTGTCATATAACTGCTGAATGAGGTTGACAAAGATTTGAGGTACCCCGCAGTGTTGAAGTAAGTTGGCAATAAGCCAAATTTATTAGCAAAAGGCCTGTCAAAAGCCTAGTGGCTACAACTTCTCTCATATCCACGAACTACATGTTTGATGGATAGCTAACTGATGAGTATACTTCAACAAAGAATTTCGTCACAAAGCGGCAACGGTTAAAGACCAGTGAAAACCAGACAGCAGAGTTGAATAGCTGTTTCATGTTAAGTTGAGACTTCTTCTGCAGTGCACACTCATGATCCTGTTGCTAGGGATTAAATCCGGCATTATTAGGTTATGAGATCTAACCTGTTAACCATCCAACCACTTGGGTCCAACAGTTTAAAATACATATTTCTTCAAGAAAAGGAAATAGTTATGTTTAGTTACTGTGGAGTAATTGATCTACATAAGTGAACGTAAGCTATACATTACAGAAATGTAAGGCGTTAATTAGCAGAGTTGCTTATTATTATTATTGTTTCCTTTAATTCCTAGAGGAACATAGGGATTCAGCCGTGCGTCTCCATTGCGTTCGGTTCTCTGCTAGAGTCTTCACCTGGCTCCAAGTCTGCTCACACGCTTTCATCTCCTCTTCACATGACCTCCTCCAAGTCACCCTTGCACTGACGACCAACTCGCTGCTTCCCTTTCGGGTTCCACTTGAGCAATGGCTTGTCTAGTGATGTCACTTGATGGTTTCCTCAGAGTATGGCCAGCCAATCCATCTCCATTTCTTCCTGACTATTTGTTTCACAATCGGTTCCTGCTGGGTTGGTTCGCTCATTGCCAGAGATCCCTCTTTGTTGCTGATCTTTTCTGACCGGCCATCTGATCTTGAGTATTGAGCGAAGACAACTGTTGATGAAGGTCTGTAGTTTGTTTGAGGTGCTCTTTATGACGCGCCAAGTCTCTGATCCGTATAGTAGCACTGACTGACTTCATATTGGAGTTGAAAATCCGGATCTTATTTTTGATGCTGAGTGCTGTTGACCTCCACACAGACTTGAGAGTAGTGAAAGCTTGTCTTGCTTTTCCGATTCTTGCTTTGATATCCTCGTCAGTTCCGCCTGTAGTTGAGACGATGCTTCCCAGGTAGGTAAAAGAGGTTGTTTCTTTCAGGTTCCTTCCATTTATGCTGATCGTTGTCTGTTGTTATTGTTCTTGTCCAGGAATCTTCATCACCTCTGTTTTCTCTATGTTCACCTGAAGTCCTATCTTTGATGCTTCTTCTGCTAACTTGTTGCCTTTTGCTTGCATATCTTCTAGTTTGTGGGAAATCAGACATATATCATCGGCGAAGTCCAGATCCTCCAAGTATTTTGTGTGAGTCCATTTTATGCCTGTTTCCTCGCTGGCCGCTCTCTGTTGCATTATCCAATCTAGCGCAATCAGGAAAATCATTGATGACAGTAGGCAGCCAGCCACCCTTATCTTACTCTCGTCTTCAATTCGAAGGATTCCGTAAGTTTCCCGTTGTGGATTACTTGGCATGCAGCATTGTCGTACAGCTGTTGGATGAGATGCATAATTGTCGGTGGCACCCCGTAGTAGCGAAGTAGTTTCCAAATCACCTCTCCATGGACGCTGCCGAAGGCCTTTTCAAAGTCGATGAAGTTGAGATAGAGAGGTGACTGCCATTCCAAGCTTTGTTCAATGATGATCCGTAATGTGGCGATTTGATCAATGCATGACTTGTTTCTTCTGAATCCAGCCTGTTTCGGTCGAAGTTTTTCATCCAGGGCTTGTTTGATTTTCTCCACATGCACACCGAGTTGCTTAAGTGCATATATTAAAAAAAAATTGACATTGTCGAGCTTCGCATGGTGACATATATCACTGATTCATTGATTGACATTAATCAGTACTTCTTGTAACGCAGATTGTAGCAATTTAAACATTAGAAAAGTGATTTGAAATTTGAAATTCAATTAATTAATTAATTAATTAATTTCAGTCTTACTAATTGTATTATTTTGTCTCTTGCATTTTATTATTTCACATCTTCACTTATATTATTCTCTACCCCACCCTTTTGTAATCTCTCCCCTCATTAACAATGTTACTAACTTGACCCACGTCCAATTTCTAGTCAACTGAGTTACGTCATCCGATTAACTTACTTATTTTCAACTGTATTATTCTCTAACCCCACCCTTACTTGATTTTAAACACCACTCATTAACACTGTTTCCAACCTGACCTCATCTGAGTTCTACTCACTTAATCAATTCTATTTGATTTGAAATGTCTCGATAGTCTTTCAGTTGAGTTAGACGGTAAAGTACCGCTGATGAGCTGTAACGGAAACGAGAGATACAGCTATCCGGTGTTCAGAGATATTTTTGATCCGCCTAGAAACCACCTCAGATTGATTCGAGTGACTTTCGACTACTCATAACAATCTTTAAGTAGTAAGTGCCATTATATATACAATTGTGTTTGATTTCTTGATTGTCATTTTAATAGTGTCACATACATCTTGAGTATTGTTTTCGCTCAATACTACTCAAGATCATATGGCCGGTCAGAAAATGTCAGCAACAGGGATCTCTAGGAACGAACAAATTGTGTTACGAATGTGCAGGAAGAAATGGAAGTGGATTGACCATCCGCTGAGAAAATAAACCATCAAGTGAATGACATCACACACCAGGCCATTGCTCAAGTGGAGCCCTACCGGATGGGAAGCGGCGAGTTGGTTGTCATTGCTAGGGTGACATGGAGGAGGAGGTCATGCGGAGAGATGAAAGCGTGTGGGCAGACGTGGAGCCAGGTGAAGACGATGGCGGAGAACCGGACGCAATGGAGAAGTGCGGTTGAAGCCCTTTGTTCCCCTAGGAACTAAAGGAAGCAATAATAATAATGATAGACCACCAATATTGTAATTTGAAAAGAAATTGTGTAAATTCCAAATAAGGAATTTGATTCCACTATTGAAGTTGTTTTGAAAACATCTTGAACTGATATACTCTTTCAAGTATTGACATTTTTTGTGAGGATTTTGTTTGATTAGTTGGAGGATTTCATCATGATAAGCTGACATCAGTTAGAGAACCATTGGAAAACCACTGGTCCCAGTGCTTCAATGGTCTATGAGATCACTCGGCTTGTAACCAGAAGGTCCTGGGTTCGAACCCCGTAGCGTGGGTGCGTACTAATGAAGAGTCCCAGAGTAGGGAGTAGGAAGCAACTGCCAAGTGCTTCCAGGTCTTCCAATGGTTCTCTAATTGATGTTAGATATAGTCTTTGCTCACAAATAACATCAGTCCAGTTGACAGCAGTAATATAAGGGGGAAAATTTTAACACATCTATAAAACAATTAGTTCCTTTATAAAATTATATTTGTAAAATCTCAACGAAATTGAAATGACTAATTCCAACGTTTCGTTCGGCAATCTGGTCCGAACTTCTTCAGGGAAATTAATCGAAATTAACATAACAGAGGTTTATATATAAAAGGAACAACTCTTGTTTTCAAACTTTGTCCAATCATGAGTCATGCAACAGGCATCAACATGTATAATAAATAAAATTGTATGTTTATATATATATATATATATTTTCAGAAAGTCGACAAATTCGGATAGATAGCTAGATTACTATTCAGCTCACCCATTTACCACCAAAGTAACTATGGCCAAGAATCTGATCAACAGAGCCAAACGTCTAGTTACTGGGGAGGAAGATATTAGCAAGGAACTAAAATTGTTTCACTTCACTCTTGAATCAAATAATTATCCTAAAACCTTCATAAATAGATATTTAAAATGTGAAGATAAGGATGAGTCGAAACCTGATGCTAAGAATTGGGTTAGTACAGCGATGATTCCTTACCGCAAAGAAACATCCGATGAAATAAAGCGAATCCTTAACGATCATAACATAAGAGTGTATTTTCGTGCAACCAACACCTTACGCTCATCACTGGTGAAGGTTAAGGATAAAATAGAACAAGAAAATCAACAGAATTGTGTATACCAGATCAATTGTGGGGATTGTAACGCCATATATGTAGGAGAAACTTCCAGACAGGTAAATATAAGAGTGAAAGGGCATAAACAATGTCTAAAGGTGGTTTCAAAGACCTTTGCAGACTTGAAGAAGCTAGAAAACAACTCAGCGATTGCACTGCACTCGATAGAAACGGGACACAAAATCGACTTTGATAAGACAAAGGTTTTACAGAAAGGTTTTGGTTCATATAAAGAAAGACTGACTGCAGAAGCCTTACATATATGGGTGAATCCGAACAGTTTGAACAGACGTGAAGGTGTAATCTTAGCTGATGCATAGCAAATCCTGACTAATAAATAAATTGGATATGTATCAACAGCTAGTCACACTTGATCAAATTCCCGATTGTCTACGTCTTCTTATGGAGAGAATAACAAATTTATAAAATTATATTATATTTGTAAAAAATCTCAATTATTTTGTAACTATCCGGTCAAATCTTGATCACAGTTCATATGATCAATTAGTTCCGTTTAGGAATTTTGGCGAAACAATAAGAGAAGACATAATTTATGTGAAACGTACAATGTGCATTTGAATCTTCTGCACTGACTCAGCATAAACAAGACGATTCGGATTTTCAACACCAATTTTGAGATCCATCAGTTCTACTATACGGTTGAGAAACTTGATGAGGATGTCACGAAAAGCATTTCCAACAAGTTACTGCAGACTTTTAATGATCAGCTGCCTCCTTCACCGGCCACCTGGCCAGAAAGAATTAGCAACAGGAAACTCTGTAGTGGAACAAACCAACCAACCGAGAGCCGACTGGTGAACAAATATGTAGGAAAACATGGAGATGGATCGGTTGAGGAGACTGTCGAATGATATTACATGCAATGCAGGTTATCACTCGAGTGGAATCCACATGGAAAGCGACGAGTGTGTCATCGGTGCCATGGTGACATGGACGTGGACTTTTTGGGGAGGAGGAGATGAGAGATTACGGGCAATCATGGATGCGGCTGAAGAGGACGGCAGAGAATAGAACAAAGTGGAGATGTGCATGCTGAGGAAGAGCCCAAAACTAGGCTGACGAAACAGCTGTACAATACTCCATGCAGGTTTTCCAATGGTTCTCTAACTGATATCAGCTCATGATGAAATCCTTCAACCAATCAAACAAAACTTCCTCACACAACCAATACTTTAAAAGTGGAGATGTATTGTTGAAGCCCTATGTTCCACTGTGAACCCGAGGGAATAATAATAATAATATAATGTGCATATACACAACACATTTCGCATATTTTTATCACAAATATATTCACGTATTGGTAGTCATACATGTTTACATACAAAAGCAACAGAGCATAAAGAATGAAACAGGTTTTGTCCGTATAGGTCAAAATTATTATGGGGTTATGATCACAAATATGAGGTAGGAGAATGAAGTAAGCATTTGAACGATAGTGTCACACTTCCGTGTATTCAAGTGTATGTTAGCAGGGATTTGCTTATGAACTGACTGAACCACTGTCTTGTCCCAATTTGGGACTCTTCAGGTAGTAGGTACCCACAAGAGTTCAAATTATATGTCACGAATTGGTAGAAATTGAAATTCATGGGCAAATGGACCGAGTCCCAGTGGCTGATGTTGCCTTGTAACTGGAAGGTTCTTGATTCAAACGCCAGCAGGTATCTGCTGATGAAGAGTCTCAAACTAGGACGAAACAGTTGTCAAGTACTCCTTGGCTGGCTTTCCAATGGTTCCAATGTAACTGATTGATATCAGATCGTGATAAAACATTCCATTGTGTTTATCGATTCACCTGAATGTGTGGTAACACACGTGTGTATAGGAAGTGTACCTATTGATTAGTGCAGGTCAAGGTTATCGAACACATTCATAAGTGGTTGTAAGAAAAAATAAAATCAAATCATGTGATTCCATGAACTCTAAAAATATGTGTACAACGTCATTTGTAATAAAGTATATTATACTGACGGTTGATTTCATTAGTGCCTTTAAACTTATATGCACAAGACAGATTTAGTTCATGAATATATATTCTTTGAAGCTTTAACCATAAAATGGCTTAAACCTGTTTTATGTGTTGAAATATTATTTGTCATTACTTTGAACCTGGCTTTGTAATTCACTTTTAGAATCAAAGTTCATTTTATGCTTTATCCCTCTAGTTTGGGAATCATCGGCAGTAGGCACCCACACGGGTTCGAACTCAGGACATCTCGGTTACAAGGCAAACGATCTCGTATACCAGTCAGCCACTGGAACCTGACCCCTCAGTGACCAGCCCATGAATTTTAACTTCTACCAATTCGTGGTTTAGCGCGACTGGCACCAACCATGTCGTCGGTGGTACATCCATCCTCACTTCCGACTGAATGGACCTCACTGGTCACGACTTCTCACTAGAACTCCAGGAAACTCCATCCTGTAGCAAGTCACTAGCGAGCATCAGATTAATTTCCTATAGATGGTTTGTAAGGATTAGTTTTGGTTTTTTTACGAGTTGATCACGGATTGAAATCAGGCTGAAACAGCTGTCCGGTAGGACTCCCTGCCGGTGTTCATTGCTTGTCTAACTGATATCCATCCGTGATCTACTCGTAAAAAAACCAAAACTAATCCTTACAAACCAACTATAGAAAAGTTCATTTTAGTTAATAATATGTTTACTCTTCTTATTTTCTTGCCTAATTATCCCATCTCTTATTTGTGATCGTGACCCTATAAACATTTTGATCTATACTGATAAGAAACATTCTGAATCTTTTATGCTCTGTTGCCTTTGTATATAAATTAGGCATGACTACCAGAAGGTGTATGTATGTGTGTTGTCAGAATGTCAGAAACACGTTGCATAAATACACATTACAAAATTTCAAATAAATTACGTTTTCTTATTGCTTCTTTAAAAAAAAATGATTATATAAAAATTATGCGTTACTCAATAATCACATTCGTTTATTAATATATGTGTAAAACTTGGACACTGTGATAGTAAGTAATACCATATTAGTTTGTTCATTAGGTATATCACACACACAGTGTGAAACAGTATTTTTATTTACTGGATGACTAAGTTTCGAACAAAATTTATTTTTCATAATCATTTCAACAATTATAATCATACGACTTTGAAACTTGAGTTTTATAGTTTTCTTTGTTCTCTCCTATTTGCCGTCGTTAGGGTAGTATAATTTTCTAGATTTTGGGTGCACAGGTGTTGAATCATTCCTATTACACGTGTTTGCAGTTGATTCGATAAACAAAGCTTCAGTCACTTATCAGTCTCTCCCTCCACTCTGGTGTTACATTAAATTTTTCGAACACAGTAACTCAAAGGTGGAGGGAATTCAATTCACTTATGAATTGGAAAGTCAGGAAGGGGAGCTTCCAGTGTTAGATTGTAGCGTAAAAGGGAAATAAGATGGGAAGTTAAACATAAGTGTGTACAGGTAATACACATTTAAACAGATATTTGGATTTCCGATCATCCCATCCTATGTCAGTAAAAATAGGATTTCTGAAATGTTTAAGTAATAGAAAACAAAAACTAAGTAGAACGAAGGAAAATCTAGGACAGGAAATGAGGCATATAAGAGAAGCTTTAAAACATAGTAACCACCCTGATAAATTAGTCAGAAAGTATATAGGGAAATGTGAAAATAAAATAAATAATGATAGTAGTGATAGTGATAATAATAATAATTACAATAATGACGACATGCATGTCAAACATGCACAGGATAATGACAACACCAACAATAGGGAATTTAAATCATCAGTAGTGCTTCCACACTAAGAATTCTCAACAAAGCAAGAATAATAAAAGTGGCATTGAAGCCACCCACAAACTCAATTAGAAACGAGCTCTGTTGGATAAAGGATACTGTGTAGCCAATTTAACAAACCAATTTAGTTTATGTTATACCCTGCGACGATAGTCAGGTCAAAGTAGTAGAACAGATGCAGTCAGACTACCGTAACAGCGAAAAATCCTAGCACAGTATAGATTGGTTGACCCAAATAGGATAAGAAATCTAGAGAATAGTTCAGCTGTAGCACCACTCTACATGCAACTACACACAACTATGCAATAGGATGGGATAGGATGACAGTTTTAAAATCTAATGTCACAGGGTGGAGAGAGAGATTGATAACAGAAGCTTTGTTTATCGAATCAACTGCAAACACGTGTAATAGGAATGATTCAACACCTGTCCAGCCGGATATATCTGGAAAATTCTACTACCCTAACGACGACCAATAGGAGAAGACAAAGAAAACTATAAAACTCAGATTTCGAAGTCGTGTGATTATAATTGATGAGATGATTATGAACAACAATAAAGTGTGTTCGAAACTTACTCATCCAGTTAATAATAACACTGTTTCACTGTGTGATAAATCACTTTTATTTATGTTCATTTGAAGAAAGGAATACGCTGCACTGACCGATAGGAAAACTCTACAAGACCTCAACTTCGCAGATGATTTATGTCTAATGCCACACAAACTCGAAGACTTCCAGGCAGGCAAAAACCAACAAACTAGCTGAAGAAGCAGGCAAGCGGCGAAGACAGAACTCCAGGTGTACATAGAGAAGACGGAGGTGAAAAAGATAACTAACCAACAGTGACAACAAACACCGCCAATCCCTATCAACGGGAGATATTTAGAAGAGGTTACTTCCTCCACTTATCTAGGAAGCATTGTTTCAACCTCAGGTGAAACGGATGAAGATGTGAACACCAGGCAGTCAGAATCCGATAGGTAAGATACACCTTCGTCAACCTGAAAAAAGTTTGGAAATCTTCTTCACTCAGCATAAAAAAAACTAAATTCGGATTCTCAGCACCACGGTTAAGTCAGTGAGTTCTTCTAAATGGATCGGAAACGTGGCCAGGGAGTCAAGAAAAGCATTTCCAGTCGCCAGCTGCAGAATTTTATTAGCAACTGCCTTCACTGGCTCCATAGTGAAGGTGGAATGGCCGGTCAGAAAGAATTAGCAACAAGGAACTCTGCAGTTGAACAAACCAATCAAGAACCTATCATTCAACAAATATGCAGAAGAAAGTGGAGATGGATAAGACACACGCTAAGGATTCCATCGGGTTACATCGCTTGCCAGGCCGGTGCTCAGTTGGAACCCAAAGGGGAAACGACGAGTTGAACGTCAGTGCGAGGAGGGTGACATGGAGGACATGAGAGACTATGGGGCAAACTTGGAACCAGTTAATGAGGAGGACTATAGAAAATACGGCAAAGTGGAGGTGTGCTGTTGAAGACCTCTGTGTTCCACAGTGTAATAAATATCCAGTCACATACAATTGTTAATTATCATTATATCAACTCTGGACTTAAAAAAGAAGTACAGGGCGGGGAACATACTTGATTCCCATTTCTTTCAGTCGACATCCTGTAGCATATGCCTGTCGCCAACCAATATCAGTGAGTACTTTCTCTTCTGATTTCTTTTTATTTACATGATATTGTCCATGACGTATAAATATAATTAGCTTATAATATGATTGTTGCTGCTGCTGATGATGATGAGTGGTATTCAACTTTGAATCAGTCTTCAAATCACTGTGTACACCTAGAAAAAGACAAGAATAGCTTTCATTACTATTGATCGATACATTAAAGGCACCAAAAGATGCGACAGAAAACGATTGCTAGGATACTGCCCGGAGGTCTACAGGTCCACTGCCTTTCCAAGTCTTTGACTTAGAGTTTGATCCATAAGGCAGTGAAGTAGCGTGAATAGCGGCGTTCCCATGGTTTCCGCTGACCAAAACAGGTCCGTACGCCTTTCGATCCATTTGTATTCTGGAGCCCAAGTACACCATAGATTTGGGATCAAAGCTTTCCAGCACCTGCATGTCCACTAGTTCGGTTGTAAGCTCTAGACGTTAGCATTCACACTTCAACACTTGTAAGGAATATCCGCAGCGCGTAAAAATACGACTTACCATGATCACAAGAGAGAGAGAGACAGAGCATTTCAAAAGGAAGACTGAAGTCTACATATCAGGTGGTTGTTTATAGAAGCAGAACAGTTTTGAAAAGAAAACTATACATTGTCTCCATAGACAAATAGATGGCATAACTTACCATGTGATTTATCCCAATTATAGTTCCACTGTTGAATTTTTAACTCAGATCCAGTAGAATGTAAACCACAGTAAATTGAAGCTGCAGTCAGCAGACGAAATCCTTGACTTTTGAAGTATCGCATTACAATGTGGTGACGCACATATATACAGGCGGACTCACTCACTCAGTCACTGGTTAGAAATTAATCTGTACACTAAAGTCAGCAGACAATGTGAAAAAGAATGGTAAATTTATAGGCAAAATGGACCGAAGAAACATATGATTAAAAAAAAACTCGAAAGTATTATGAAATGAACGATTTTGAAAAGGAGATCAAGATTCATAAATCATAAGCCTTTTTCATGACAACCCTTTCTGCATGACAGTTGACGACACGTTTAGATTAAATGCTCAACCTACAACTACACTGATAGGAGGGAGGGAATGTTAATTAGTGAGATTGTGAAGCTGTATCAGTTGAGATGTCAAGGTCATGCTCTACGTGTATCAAGTCACCGCCTTCCTTACTGAGCAATGTTAGTTGACATAGGAGAGAAAGTCGGAAAATAGTTATGGAGGTGTGAGGGGGCAAGTCAGAACATGACATTATTCTATGAAATCTTTGAGTGTTTGGCTTAAGCTATATCGGAAGGTGCTGACTGTCTGACTGAGATCCTGAAACTGTTAGGAGCCAATGGCTTAAGATTGTTGGTGATACGGTTAAAATTCACTCTCAGTGGCTGAGATGCAGTCATATCCATTGAATGCTTATTCTCCACTAAATTCTGTCATCTCCCATATTGATTATCTTCGCATTAATTTTTTTTCTCCACATCTGTGTGCTTTGTGAAGTATAGCAACTTGAGCTGATATATCTTAGTGCCACGAGTTCTATGTTGAAAATTTAACCAGTTTTCAGTAGAACTGGATTATCAAGAGTGTTATTTCGCATTACACTTGGAACACAAAAATGCGCTCGGTTTGTTTGTAGTTATGAAATAGTACATAGTGATTTTTGTAATAGGAGTGCACCGTTTGATCTACTTCTTTATGGCAACAAATAAAACCATAAATGTACTATAAATAGACGTCTGAACAAATGAACTCTAACATATACAAAAAGCCAACAGGTGACATCTCTGACTGCAGCACCAATGGATTACGGGGGGCGGGAGGGTGCAATTCCATCATAGTTTTAGATATACCTTGCTGATGATAAGTGCCAATAGGCATGAAACGCAGGTGGAACGTCCTGCACCGTCTAACAACAAGCTTTACTGAAACTTCCAAACTTTTAGTTACAAGAGAAATAACTTGAACAGTTCCAAAATTAAGAGCAACTAAAAAATAACCAACTAACTGACAAAACTTTAACGTAGGAATTTCATTACTTTTCACGTATATGTTAACTATGTTAAAGGGGTTTACGCTGTAGATACACAAATACATGAGCGATTTTTGAGTTTTTAAACACACGTTATGACGATAGAACTCAAGACGAACCATCTGTAAATTGACATATAAAAATATATATAACCATGAATACGAAACTAATTAATAAACACTATGAGTTGGCCAGCGAAAAATTTGTTTATTATTTAAGGACAAAGTGCCTACATGGGTACAGAGAACATGATAAAAGATGAAACAGCAAGCCATCTGTTAAGCCTACGCAGTTAGCATTTTCTTCGGGCATACTGCTGAACCTGGGACAATGCCCCTAAGGCTGCCGCAAATATCCTGCAATGCCCCCGAACTTTCTGCAACTGACTATAGCCTTGGATTACCCGCCTACGGTTATGCATTGAACCCTTAGTCGATAGCTAACATAAAAGCAAACCTATTGTGTGTACAGCTCGTTGCAAAAAACTGGCAACAGCTAAATTCCCTGCATTTATAAATGCAATGAATTAAAAATTCAAACAACTTTGCCTTACTTCATTTCAACAGACACACAGATACACAAAGTTAGGACCTATTGGGAACCACAACTGAAATACATAATGTGTAATCAGCCCGTCGTACTTGCCCAGCTGGGCAGTCCTCTACTAGAATAATGTATCCGGGTGTATAGGAACATAGACCCATGTTCATTCTTGTTTATATAAACGCCTGAATGCATTTTTTTGTTGTTGTTATAATTAAACTTTAGTTCTTTAACCCCACAAAGGCATTATACTTATCACGAATACGTTTACGCTTGGTAATTTCGTCGTAAAGCCGAATGGGAAATTAGCAGAAATATGCATCAGCCTAACATGTTTTTCCCCCTAAGACAACCATCGGTTGTCTCAACTGTAAGAATGTCAGCCCCGCTCGCTAGCAGGACTGTAGACTTCCAGATGGGGGTGATCATACACACACAGTTTTCTCAGAATATCCCGAAATTAGCCGGTTCATTATACTTTATAAACAGTTCACCACATAAAAATTTTTGGCACAAGTGCTATGCAATTACTCTGAGAAAAAGTTAAACGAAAACTTCAACAATTCAATTTCATCACCTTTTCACTTTTCGCCCAAGGACGACCTTGATGCAAGTTTCCCGCCTTCAATACCCATTGTACAGGTTTCGAAGTTTTGGTTTTTGTCGAGGATACAGGGCTTTAAGCAGGAATCAGACCCCTTCTGGCAGCTTTTTATGCTTGCTGACTTTTTACTGAACAAAGATAGTCACCCTATAGTCACCGAATGGGCACGAAAACAAGATTGACTTTGGAATGCTCAGTGAGAAAATCACAGAAGCTTGGTGAATACCATTATATTCATGGGAGAACATACTTAATGAAGTATAATGGTACTTCACAGAATATCCTGTTAATGTTCATTTAGGTTTGGGAGAGAATAACATTAGTTTCAGACTAGGTACGTGTTATGGTTAGGTTAACTCACTGTGCGTCGGTGGCACAGTGGTTAGGACTCTCGCCGACCATGCACATGCTCCGGGGTTCGATCCCCTGCCGGCGCACACCCGTTATCTATGGTCGGCCTGAATTTGGGCTACCGATATCCATGCTGAAAATTCCACACTTGTACTGAAAATACAGTGTGGAATCAAGCTGTAAATCAAAATCAAAAATAAAAATAAAAATTGTAGGCATTTAAGAGAGTTGTGGTAGGTAATTCCACAAAATTTTGTAACCTAGAGTATTCATCGCTCGACAATGGACGCCAAATTTTAAGTCGAATCGTCTGGCTGAAGGCCCACGGTCATACATCCACGCCATTTTGCACGCTGTCAATGTTTTCCAACGGAAAATTATTCTCACATGTTCCCACAGTTCACTACCAAGTTAACAACAGAATAACGTATGTATATATTCTCACCTCGTTTAATGTAAGCCAGAATCATTTGCTCATTGATTGGTTAAAGAATTTAAACTGCATGTGTATAAATAGTGCTTTGATCACTTGACCTCCATGTCTCGCCTTCTGCTGCTACAACATTAGTACGTTCATAATAATAATTTATATTTCGTGTAAACTTGTAATTTTACACATTACGTGGCTAGTCAAACTGTCATCGTCGAGCTGCAATTTTCATCCCGAAGTATATCCTATGCTTTGAACGATCAGTTTGATGTTTTGACCTGCCTTTGGTCTGCACAAGAAAGATACTGTAGAAGTTGTGGTTGTAAGAACTTGAACTGCTACACAATGCGATTCGCGTAAATGCCAACACTCCATCATTTCTAAAAATGAGTTAGTCTGGAGTAGATTAAAGTGTGGCGTTTCCTTTGTGTCGTATGTTCCAGCATTTGCGTGTCTGACAGTAACGTTGACACACTTCAAAGGTCTGGTAGGGTGAATCCATTCCTTCAGCTTGTCTATCAGGTCGCGGAGACCTGCTCTTAATATAGGCATATCTTTCTCATCCTTAAGCATCCTCAGTTTTCTTGAGCGTTTGCTTCAAGAACCATAGGAGATTCGATGAGTTCAGGTCATTCGTTGACATACAAGATAAACAAGAGAGGGGCAAGCAAAGAACCTTACACTAAACTGATATGCAGCATTGTCAGGTAAAACACTGCCAGGTGTATCCCCGCTCTAGTTCTCCTATCTGAGAGGAATCCGTGGGGGATCAGAGAAATTCGTTAAATTGGTCAAACCTTCAACGAGTAATCATTTTACCTGTGCAGATTGAAACATGTGGTGGACAACTGGATTTTTGAGCCACAAGAACTCACCGAGGGAGTTTCGTGGTTCATTTTCTGTAATAGTTATAATTTCAGTTGTCAGAGCAGTCTGTTTACCAGATTAGATGAGCTTGGTTTAAGAGTCAGGAGGCAATACGGCTAAATCTCATGTCTAGACAGGATAGATAGCCGCACAACGGTGGCGAAAAATATTTCTAGTTGAAGCCGAAAGAAAGAGATTTCAGATCTGTTCAAACAGCCTAAGGAGGGAGGGTGGAGCATGCTGATCATCAGATATGGTAGTGGTCACAAGTGTGAATCGCTCCGATCTGTATGACAGCAACATGCATTTTTGACAGCTAGAGAATTAAACATTAGTTTATATCTCCAATATATTTTCATCGAAAACGTCATAGTTTTCCATAGTAAGACCAATATGGTTAGCATTGAAATTTGCAAATGTGTACTATCATTCCAAGTACTCGATAGCTGTTTCTTGTATTTATCTTGTAAATTTAATTCCAAAGATGTATTATCCATAATTGCATTTTATGCCATTTTTCTCTTCCTGAAATAGCGTTCAGTCAAGTGGGGGCATAGCAATCACCCCAGATATATGTTGTTTAGCAGTTGGCCATAACTACCATCAGGAAATAGAACGAAGTTTGGGTTGTCGTTCAAATTCGATGGTGACCCTAATGAAGCGTTTACAATTTAACATTTATAAGAAACTATTCTGATTGCTTGTTTTATAATTCAACAAACTGAAATTGTGAAAAAGTGATAATCTATGCTAATTTACAATTATAAATTGTAAAATAATCGATCATGCCTGTAAAAAAGCCATGCATTTCATATAAGCCAACAACTTTATACGAAATATATATTATTATTATTACTAACTTGCTTCCAAGAAAGCCGCTAATTCATCGATGGGAACCGCTCGCGATTCCGGGACGTACCGACATTTTAGTCAGAGTGACAACAAGTTTGAAACTCAATAACTAGATTCTCCTCTGCGTTAGGATTCCACGTGAGAGGGATGGCCTACAGATAGCAGTCAGTGAGCTTCATATGTGGTGTCGCCTCCTTGAGAAGTTTTGGGTGTAGATCATCCAGTGACATTGTTTCCAGGAGCCCAGTTCGCATTGGCACCAAGATACAGTGTTTTTGACGCAGCCAGAGCTTATACTATTACTCGTAGCAACTTTGTGTGAAGACAACTGGGAGATAGTCTATGATTCATCTAGCTTTCTCCTGACCTACCTCGATTACCAGCAATCAGATTAAAGACTGAGTCGAAGGTCTCCCCCTTGAAATCTGTGCAGGAATGTAGCGCCTTCAGGTGAACCAATGCGTTTTAAGGTATCTACATTCCTAACTTCTGTAAAAGATTCGTTTATAGAAGCACTGTACAGCTTTTTAGCTTCGGAAATCCCATGGATGGTACATACATTCCAATCAGTGTGTTTGCACCTAATTGGTTCATCTACAGGTGTGTTGTTTTCGCTCCTTTGTGGCAGTCTCTTGGATGTAATTTTTGAATACCTGGGTATTTATTTGCTTAAATCACTTCCATGAAGCTTTCTTTTGAGTTTCCGACTTCAGAGTTAAATCTTCGGATGAGACCGCAGAAATAATGCCACTTAAATAGGCTACCTGCACCTTATGTAGTGCACACTCGATCGAGCCCAGGTTTTATCCCAGTATATTGTAGTACCAGTGACCTTCAGAGTAGGGGCACTGAGATCACGCCTAACTAGTGGTAGAAGATGTTTAATATAGTTCAAATCCTCACCTTGAGAGAAAACTCAGCCCAAGTTTTAACAAAATGGTTTATAATCATCACGCTTCGGTTTCTTGAAGTGTTAAACTCTAGCTAATTAGATAGATTTTTCGCAATCAATGTTGTTAGGTTTTTCCAAATAGCTGGTAGGAGGTTGAAATTCCCAGCACACAGTTTGAATTTGGCTGGCCTAGTTTCTCCATGCGAGACTTGCTTGCAGTTTACAACAACGACGTCAGTGTCGTGTCCTTGCACTTTAGTCTTCTACGTACAAGTTTTCGTCAGTCGCCTGCGTGTATGAGAGTTCCTGAGTCACCAAACTCGAGCTTTTCTTGAGGTAGATCACTAACTCGTGCCAGCTCGATTTGGTTGATTTCCTTTATGCACAGTCAAAGTTGGTAGATTAACTCCGCTGTTGCTAACTATGGGTGTTGGCTATGATTCCACAACGGCCTTCCGAACCATCTTGGTCCATCTGGATAACAGTCTGCATATTTTAACTCAGTGAGCTGTTAGTTCAGTTTGGCGCCCCCTCACCTCATCTCCTGAGGTTTAGGAACTTTTAGTGTCCAAAATACCTCATATACAAGGCTTTTTCTAGCCGTCCGCTTGGCCTCGGTTCACTGGCTTAACCTTGGCGTAGTCTGCTAAGTATAATTCTGTGATGATGCGGACGCCAAATTCCATTTCACGGGGATTTGGGAAGGCACGTCGATGGACACACCTCAAAGCTGGCTATTTGGTCGATTATATCTGCCATCTTGGTAAGTACTGGCATCTACAACCAAGACTCAGCGACATCGGGTAACCTGCATGTGTAACCGAATGAGCAGGCGTCCATGTAAGAGAATATTATGAAATGAGTTTTGCTCATTTTTCACATCTGAACACCTGCGCACTTGTGCGAAGCAGCTTCAGTATTCATGAGGCTTGATGGTGACGTTTTGTTGGCCTGATGAGATCTAAGTGAAAACAATATTGTTCGCTTAAATGTGTTGTTTTAAATTTTATTCAGTTTTATTCATTATTATTACTCCAAAGCCTTTATCCGGTTTCTTAATTATTATATTATCATTATTGTGCAGCTCATCTAGGGCTTTCCTGTGTTTCTTGGTCAATAAGCTATTTAGTTACCGTTTACTATTTATATATTTATAGCAACAGTCGACGAGAGTTGATTTAAAACTTTCAACTGCCTCAGCTGATAAGGGTGTCAAGCCTTCAGTTTGTGCATAAAACTTTTTGAACTGGACTTGCGTATCCATCTTATTAGCGCCTAGGGATAATACTTGCAAATCTATGTCATCAAGGACAACATCGGCAAAATTATAAACATACCGATCAGGATTTGGCAGAAATTGCGTTTCTGGAGTTTTACTTCCCAGGCTTTGTAATAATTTGGCACGTTTCTTCCCCCTCCTCTTGTCAGAAACCTCATTCACACAATCCAGGAAGGATTTCTTCAAATGCTCTGGGAGCTCATCTACAGCATAAAACCTTTCTGTGACATTTATTAACAATACCCTGATACAACCCTCATATGAAGAGAGGTTAAGTCGACTGGGTTTATTTCTACTGTCATACAGACGACTTAGGGGTGACCTAATACTAGCATACCGTATCCTAAGAAATGATTTTGGAGCAAATTTATCTAATTTATTTCTTTTTTTGATTTACAGCTTGATTCCACACTGTATTTTCAGTACAAGTGTGGAATTTTCAGCATGGATATCGGTAGCCCAAATTCAGGCCGACCATAGATAACGGGTGTGCGCCGGCAGGGGATCGAACCCCGGAGCATGTGCATGGTCGGCGAGAGTCCTAACCACTGTGCCACCGACGCACCTTCTAGCACCAACCAATTGCGAGGACATCACCTCAAGGTTCAAAAACCACGGTCGAATCGTCTGCGTTTGGAGAT
>OX235275.1:28746037-28784904 GCA_944472155.2 Trichobilharzia szidati | reverse complement strand
CTACATGACTGTTGTTTGTGTGTGAGACACATTTCTCAGTATCATTCTTCCGCACTATCACTCACATGTCATCCATACATCTCCACCAAGATTTTCTTGATGATAATATTTATGATTCAGGTGCATTCTCCTCCCTAAATTCCACGATTATTTCAGCCATTATATGTGAGACGGACGATCCAATGGCCATCGCTTCATTTCTTCTAAGTGTACACCCACCACATGTTGACTAACAACGTCAAAGTTTCCTCTATCCCCTTTTCATTGAAAGTGTCCTGATACAGTGTATCTGACTACTTCGTCTATTGGAAGCGTCGTGAGTGTCCAAGTATTCTGAGTGTGCCATTCCGAAATCATAATGAGTAACACTGATGCCTCTGGCATATGAACACCAGATGGTGTGAACTTTCACCATGTTCATTGATTCACGTGTACTTACTTTACTTTACTTCGGCTATCTCCTACGGGAGGATGAGCCGGCTTCATGAACATGAGTTCATGAAGTTTCATGGGAATTTGGTACGAGCGATGTCCCCAGAATCGCTCGGCCTTTTGTTTGAGAGTGCAGCTCTAGCCTTTACACAACCAAGTGTGACGTACAAGGCAGTAGGAGTGGAGTAGGTAGTCCACTATCCATTGGCAGCCGGTGACCGGAGTTCGGTTCATACGCCTTTTAGAATGGGGCTAGA
The DNA here is from genome assembly GCA_944472155.2 of Trichobilharzia szidati. Lineage (NCBI taxonomy): Eukaryota > Metazoa > Platyhelminthes > Trematoda > Strigeidida > Schistosomatidae > Trichobilharzia > Trichobilharzia szidati. The sequence continues at coordinate 28,784,215 of OX235275.1, read as the reverse complement.
CATCCAGGACATCCAACAATCCCTTTGTCCATACGTCTGCCGGTGAGCTCCAGTGAGCTTCATACGCCAGTCGTTGGAGGTTTGGAATCAGGGTTTAGCCATCTCCCCTAGACTGTCATCCAATGGACAGTCAACCCAGTGAAGAGCGCCGGGCATCCGCTTTCGCCCTCTCACTTTGGTGAAAAACACCTCCGCCACGTGAAGGCAGTGAGTAATACTTCCTCAGGAGAGACTATGTTAGACGCCTGGTCATATGAAAGCATTTCAAGAGGTGTGCAGAGAGGTGGCCAACCCGCAGCGCAAGGCACCCACTCCTCTGATTAAATCATCGATACGAATTACTCATACGTGTTCTTCTTGGTGAGTCAAAGTAGTTACGAAATTGTTAAATCAGTTTCATTAGACCACTCCTCCTTCCATCCCTCACATAGGTGCACAATATTTCAAATAGTGTATAAGCTTACTTTCGTGATCGTCAGGAATATTCATCCACCCATCTGCAAACAAATATGAAAGTCTCATCATTCGCGAGAGAAACAAAAATGTGGGTTTCGTGTGCAGCCACGGAGTCGGCTTCACGATATCATCAACAGGTTTCAAATGAATTCGATGTATGCAATCAATGATATCTGCGTGTTTCAGTTACAAGTCGCTCACACTGCAAAGACGCGTTTCGTGGTGCAGTGGGAAGACGACATGAATGCAGTATCATCCTCGCTCCACACCATCCAGGTAGTGACATTTTTACTGAAACAACTTACTGGGCAGAACACAAATCGGTGTCTTTCCGAGGCCCTCAGACACATCAGATTACAAGCATTCTCTGTCACAATCAACAGGTCATGCGTGATTCTAGAAGTGCGTGCAAATGTGACGTCACCTCGTGCTTTGTCTTGTCTGACGAGTGTTCCAATCTCTCAGTGATGCAGTTTGAGGATACTTGTGCATTTCACATATCTATCCTCTTCTACTTGTCTGTCGGCCTTCTTGAACAACTCTCACACCTGAATTTGAATCCAACACGACGCAACATATTCCCTGTGATCCAAATTAGTTTGCCTATTCAATCATTCATTTCCCTGAGTATCGAGACGTACTAACGCACATTTTACTTGCGTTGTAGACTAGCGTTGAGCATTTCTCGTGTGAGGCGAAGAAAATCTATCCAATGGGATTAGTCTGTATATTTCATATGAAAGAGCAGTGGATGAGGAGAAAATATTGTGCAATATAATAATCTGTGTACTCTGTATACCAGGCGAGGATTTTGTCCGGAAGACAGCTGTCATTTTTCTTCTTCTTCTTCACTTTATTATTATTATTACGGTGATCTCACAGTCTCCTATTGTGTTTCAGGCAGCAACATTACTCACTCACATACGAAAGCAAGGCTCACAATCTACGTTGTCATTAGTGACTGTGACATTTCAAGCGTCAGCATGTGGACTGAATCCTACGATTTCTCCTGTCGCTATAGATGAACAGATCGTTTGTTGTGGATTCATCAGAAACGCCATAATTCGCTACTAACTTCCTGCACCAGTACTGGAGTCCAAAAATAGGCAGGTGAAGCAAACCTCAGGATGATGGCGGGTCACTATCACTAATTGCAAGGAGTGTAACAGATGAGAAGAAAGCTTATTTGTCCGGCGGAACGGAGTGCAGTTTAACTTACAAGTCACCACTGGCGGTTCTGTCGTTTCTGGTTTTTCTGTGAAATGTGCGAAACCGGATTTTAAAAAAATACACGAATATACTTACATGTTCACAAATCAATCGCGAGTAATAAGTAGTGAGATTTCTTCATGGTGCATACTTTACTTGTCGATGTCGAAATTCCTAGCACATAGAGAAGAGGCTTCGTGAAGGATCGTTCAAATCGCGTTGCCACTAGTGCCAACGAGTCATCCACCTCTCTGTTTCCTATGGAATTTCACAGAACTCTAGAAATTCAGTTGATGGCTTTGAGAATCAGTGAAGAATGAAGATGAAAGCGACCGTTATTTTACTAACTCCACGAATTCATTGGCTATATATCGGGAGATGATTTTGTATTCATGTTAACAAACTGAGTCACACGGGTGAATGCAGTTACCATGGAAGAAATTATGATTCCCGCTTACCTTCGAGTGCTAATGAATCGCCTCCGTATTCTAATAGTTGGAAAAACAGACAAAATTATTCATTTATTTCAATTAGGAAGAGGTGAACGACTCGGTTCTCGACTGACTTGGAATTGTACACGATGCTCATTCCACTGTGTCTTATAAGGTCAAGTCGAGTGGTGAATACGGAAATATCTACAGTCTGGATGCGGTGTAGTGCCTTGTAGTCCTAGAGTAATTGACAGTCTAGTTGCTCAATTCATGAAATAGTCTTGTATTTCACATTTCCTAGATGTGAAAATGACACAACTGCGTTCCATCATCGTGACTTATGACAATTTAGTATTTCGAGTTTATCACGAGCTGACATCGCTTGGAGACCAGTGTGAAACCAACAGGGAGCACTGGACAGCTTGTTCCTCCCTCCAGTTTTGGGTTATTCTGTGATACTCAAAAATCGGGTTTCAAATTCAGGATCTCGCGACTAAGAGGCAAGCGCGTAGACCATTCAATCACTCGTCGAAATCGTAGGAGAGTAACTGACCAAACTAGGATGAAACAGCTATCCAGTGCTGCTGAGCTTTCCAATGCTTCTCTAATTGATGTCAGCTCGCAATCAAACCCACGATCCAATCAAATACCTGCAAACCCACACTCGATAATGTAGTATTTGTCAAGGCATTTTCCTCAGGCATTTCACCAACCCACGTGTTCCATTTTGCCTGAATATTCGATACTGCTTTGAGTGCTTTACCTTCCATCGAGGCTATCGATTATTATGCCACATAAGGGTGGCGATTATATACTGTGTCATAGTATTACTTGTTTGATTTCATTTTTTTGAATGCAGGGATTAACCCTCTCATCAATTTCATTTCTTGATATGGATAGCCTTGAGGAATATTTTTGTGCAATTTTTAAATCGTTTTCCTTATTCTGAGCTCTGGCCAGACATTTTCATCCTGATTTGTGCGCATTGAAACTTTCTTTTCACCTATGTGTCCTGGTTTTCACATCTTCATTCATTCTGTCTGCCCGAAGCTGTAGGAATTCTTGCCAAATAAATGGAGGAAATAACCTGTGTCAAATTATTCCAGTTAATAGCATCTGGTAATTGTTGTTCTTACGAGCTCATGTCTTTGCCGCCTTCCTCCTCTGTCGGTTTATTTGGTTTTTCCTGTAATATTTGGGGTTAGTAAATGCCTTTCGCTGACCGACAGTGACATTTTTCTATTTCTAAGTGTACACATCGTCGAGGATTTTATTAATGAGTGGCATGACATATGTCAAATGTAACTCCTAACTCACACGGATTACTGTGAAAACTCTCCTCTCTAGTGAATGAAACTGCCTGTTTATTGTGATTTGTCACAAAACGGAACACAACACACTGACGCACTCTGGATCAGATGTAAAATTAGAGGTAATACTCACCTGATATTTCAGTCAGTTTCTTCTTTGCCATCCTCCTTCGGTGCCCTGAAATATACCAACACATGATGTTATGATCTCATTTTTTTTAAAAAATTTACGTTATATTACTGTGAAAATAGTAATCGTGCAAAGTGGACGGCTGATCATCACAGTGGAATCTGTTCTCCACTCACTCCATTTCATGCTTCAGATTATTTTAGTATTTCAGCGATTATCTGCAACTACATTGCCAACGGTTAAGCAATATGCCTGCATGCCTCGGAAGATGGATGCTATATTTCCAAATTCCTACCGCATTCCATGACTGACAATCCACTGATAACTAACTGGTAGCACATATATACATGTAACATATCAATAACATGTGATGAATTCTCAGTTGCTTTTCCTGTTTAATGGGTGAAATTATAGTTTTTGGAAGCGATATTTCTCAAGGAGTTCAGCAGATAACTACAACCAGATTGTGTACTAACTTGATTTTCCATTTGATTTCCTTCTTCTTCTTCTTGTGTTTAGCACATTTTCACGACCTGAAATTTTTAAAATAACACCAGCTAGTAGGACAAATAGAAACAAATTGTGGCAGCTAAGCAATCTTCGCATTCCAAAGATAGTGAAGTTTCAAGATTATTCTTCTGCCATACTAGATGGCTCATTATCAAGATGCACTTTGAAATACTGTTATTATTAAATGGTTGCAAGCAATCGGCAAGAAGCCCTGGAAGACTTTTGTTTTGTGCTTGTTGGCTGACATTTGTCAGTCAGTAAAGTGTACCTGAAATCTTAAAGAAGCTTATTTTGCTCTTGCGATTGAATCCACTGTTCTGGACGGGAACGTTACCTCTAATCTACTCAATCTTACGTTTAACCACCTGTAGGACTGCGAGATGGGTACTTTGACTGAACACTCCATGTTCGCTAATGTCATGCGTGTAGTCCATCGTTTGATGTGTACCGAATGCTACTAGTGCAAATATGAAAATAAAACATTATACGTATCCACGTAATATTAGTGGAACAAAACACGTGTTACAGCGACCCATTTCATTTCGGCAGATTCATTTGCGTTAACTGTACATTCTCACTTATAAACAAAATTGTTTACACAGAATTCTAGTATTAAAAGTGATGAGTTTTCATCAGTTATAGTAACGAATATTCATTGATACGTGAGTGGACTTGGTTTACACAGCATTCCAGTTAGGTAATAAGGTGAATAATTTATTGAGTGATTTGTGATCAAGATGAACGTGGAAATGAAGGAGAATATTGAATTGTGTAAGAGTTCTAGAGAAATGCAGGAGTCACAAGGAATCACAAAAATAGGCACACAAATCACAAGTCAGTAGATATCGACGCGTTTGTCACGATGAGAGTAGTTGTGGTTGAGTAACTTCCTCTTGTATGCATGACTCTGGATTTTCCAAGTGAATGACTGAGGCTTCAGGAAAATGGAGGAGACGAAGGTGATTTGCCTTCGGCAGATTATTCTTCACTCCGTGGAATACTATGAGGCAGGAGGCGTTTGTTCGGATGGAATAGGCAGTGTTGATGAGGTGTCCGATAGTCACACTACTTCTGGAGCCACTACTTCATTTCTGCAGCCATTCTGTGTAGTCTTTATGAACTCTTTTGAAGTAATACGCATTTATTTATCATGGTTAGAACCCTGCTGACTTCTGCCTACTTCACACTTGTTTGTTGGTTTTTTTAGCTATTTAAAACTCTTGTAGTTCTTTACAGCCCTTAGATAATATCATATTTTGCTTCATTCTTATGTGTGTATCCTGAGCACAGCTCATTCATCGAGTGTTTCATCTTATTACGTAAATCGAACACATTCATTTGACTCTGTTTATGCATTGACTATTATTAGCAACGGCGATTACAACGGCATGTCAAAATCATCAGCGTCATATCATGTGAACATGAATGAGTCTTGTCTGGAAGGAGTGAAAGATATGCAGTAAGCATGTATACAGCTGTGACAACTGTTAAACCATAAACAAGCTGCTTCGTCAAAGTGTAATCAGTGATGATTCAGTGTGTTTAAGTAGACGACAGACGACCTATGTAATGTATTTATACATACATACGTGTTTACCATGCATAGAATTTCCATTGAAATTCATTTCGATTCTCAAAAAAATGTTCTCAATACGTTAAAAACGCTGTTGACTTACAGCTGCGCTGTTTTCTACCTCAAATGTATGAACTTACTTGAATATACCAGTCTACCTTTGACTAATTGAAAATTGGAGTCTGTTAAAAAGAATGGATTCAATGAAATGACAAACAACAAGAAGAGCACAGCAGATCTGGTGTCATCTTTAAACTAAACGAAATATATTCACTTATATATTTGCTGATTTTACAATAGAATTCGACCAGTGTGAAACTCTGCACTTATTGAAATAAAAAACTTTCACAATATCACGAACATCAAAGCAATTTGGATCAGTATTTTCAGTAACTCCCTATTTTGAAAAATCATTTCCACAGGTATTGGTCCAGATATGAATAATCTATATGGCCACTAAATCTCTACATTCTTTGAAGTGAGAGCTACTGATGAATTGATTGCCCCTCGATCTGTGTGTCTTGACTTGGTTAAGTTATATTTACTTTTAATATGATATATGTATGTTAGTCTGTTGTCAAACATGTATATCCAACTAAAAATTGCATATTTCTTCGCTGAATCATACCGTGGTCTAAATGTATTCCAGAACGTTAAAATTTACTCAGTGAAATTCGTCTTTCAAAATTCGTCAGAATCTTATGTAAGTAAATAAGTGACTTCTAGGAAACAACACTGGAATAAAATCTGAACAGCTTTGTGTTTCATTTATGGCAATCAATATGTCTGGTAAATACTTGTGAATACTCAGTTAAGACAATTACTCACCTGCAACATCAATTACGACGATCAGGAATAAACAAAGGAAGCAATAGATCTTCATGTTGAATGTGTTGTAAGTGGCGTAGTTCACGGGTTTTTATATTGGAACAGATGTCGTTGTGAACGAATCATCAATAGCCAAGTTATTCTGCTTTAACTATTGGTTGAGTGATTTCACATCTTGCTACTGATTGGTTATGTGATGACTTTTGTTTTCACATAGTCGAATTGTCTTTCTTCTCTGGAAGAATTACACACCACACATGTTAGTCAATGCTAGGTTTTGACCTTACATTCACTAATTTGTAGGTTGAAGACTAACTAGGCATGAAAATAAGTGATTGCTAAACGAAGACAAAACGGTACTCGAATGTAGCTCCATACAGATCAACATATTTGCAAAACGGAAGATGAATTAGAAGTTGCACTGAAGATACAAAGTACATCCTGATGTGTCTCAAGTCTGTAGAGCACAGAAATTTGGTTTTGAACAGTCTTGTTAAAGTGTTTACAATGACATTCATACTATGTGATGCAAATATGAATCTCAATAGTCTCTGTATATCCGAAACACATTGAGTTCACTGTAAAATCGGAATTTAACAGAATGCTCAGGAAGGACGAAAATTCTTCAAGGAGATCAATTTATAAAAGCTGCATGCAACGGAGGCTTGAAAACGGGAAGAAGAATATTATACATTCACATTTCTCAAACTGTCTTTCCACAGAAACCTGAGGGAACTCGGAAGAATCCTGCTGAACCGTTGACTTCTCACTGAGATAGACAGGCATAGATTTGATGTCAAAATAACTGCTGAACAAATCCAAGTTGCTTTCAAAAGATAATGCTGCTGAATCTCAAAAATAGAAGTGATAATAAGCCACTCATTCTTTGAAAGCATCTTTCAAAATCTCCCGATAAAGCATACTTCCCTATCACCCTGTAAAACGACACATACCCCCAGTATATGCGGGACAAACTGGAGCATTAGGCTACATCAACTTGCCTATACCAGTTCATCTGCCTCTGTGGAGCTGATTCAAATGTCCGTAACATACATCTACTTGTATAATGCACTCTTGAATGTGACTCGACATCGACAGAAAAAGGAGAATATAAGTGAGTACCCCTATATTAATTCGAAACATACGCCTTCAAAAATAGTTCACATACGTATATGATAAATTTGCAAAAACTAGTTTTTCATATGCTTGTGGAGTATTCGTCATTGTATTACTGAAAATTGCTATTCTTTGTTACATTTATGTTTTGTGTGGTTAGGAACCTTTTCTTTCGCCTCACACTTTCTGAAATTTGATTTCGTTGACAATACATCTTTTCAAATTTTCACTTTTGCTTTTTAGTACGGCGTCTTTCCTCTTTGGCAGTGTCATAGAACGTGAATACATGGGTGTACTATGGTATTGTATTCGGAGTCATATTTAATATGCAATAAGTCTATATGTCGACAGTACGATATCTCGTGAAATTAGGAAATTTAGAATAATTGTAAAAATTCCTCAAAGTTTTGTACAAGACACCATCCAAACCCCGATGAAGATTTCGGGGCATAAATGAAACATTAATATGGTTATGTGTCAACACGAACTTCTTCTTAGTATTTTCTATCATTTATTGTGTATAGTCCGTGGTATCTGTTGCTTGCACTTCGAATTGAAATCACGGCTTCAACAATACACCTGCATTTCGTCCCGTTATTTGTCGTATTTTCTAGATTTCTCCACTACATCGCATGAGGTTCTCCTTCCTAGTCATGTGATATTCGTCACGTCACTCTCGGACGCCCAACTCGTCACTTCACAAGCAGGTTGCATTAGACAACTTGACAGAGGATGTCACTGAATGTTCCATTCAAAGTAAATGTCTGCTTGATGACATTTTGTCTAGAAACGTTTATTGTAATCTATCGACCCCAACTGATCAACTCGTCTTCAATATCGGGTGAAGGCATTGTGTGATGAAAGTACACACTAAATTGTCAGAAATTTTTCCTGTAAGGTGACTGATAACTAACTGAACTAAATAGAAGAAGGGACTTTATATCAGTGTAGACGTCATGAATAGTGCTGCATTTTATGGCAACTAGTTCAGCAAACAGAAACATAAATAACTAAACTGAATCTGTGGCCAGTCATGTGCGATTCGGATGTAGACAGTGTGATGGCATCAGAATCACCTCCATTGAACGTTTGCAAGCAAACAATTTGATCCAACTACTGTGAAGATGAAATCGCATTGAGAACCAGCCGTAAAAAGGTTTCACCAGCGCTTATCGGACAAAAGTTCCTATGTAAAATATAGTTTTCGTAATGAATCAGATGTCCACAATATTCACTGTATTTGAATGCATCGCACAAGACTTCCAAAGGTGATGCCGCAGAATGCATAGTCGACAGTGGTTAGCCACGACTTCTAACTGATAAAACAAGTAAATTAATACTAAAGGTTTGCATTCTGCCAAAGACAAATTCACCTCAATGACACAGAAAGAGAACATACCGCTTCATCTCTCCGAAAATCTGGCTCACACTGAACCACTCCTTACAGTTGACGAAGTGTTTGAGACAGTGGGGAGGAAGTCGAATAAAGTCACAGGACTAACATCAGTAAGTGAATAACGCAACACCCTTTGAAGCTGCTGTAAGCAGTTTCCGTATCAAATCATTCTGATATGAGGATGGATTAAAACCTCCATTTAATGTACGAGGAGATTTACGAACACAAGAGTGATGCTGAAACGTGAATCACGTTCTTCAGACAATAATGAAACAGGGACACATTGTATATTACTGAACTTCTTAGATTCGACTTTAGGGAGTCAAAATTATCTTTGGGATTCAAACATCAGTCACTCTTCATACACTGTGGTTTGCTTCTTCATTCATTGAAACCAGTTTCATTTGTTCCTGTGAGATTTTGTGATTGTGTGAGATTATGAACGGATGCTGAATGTCACTTTAGATAAGAGAATTTGATGAACGACTTGCGTTTGATTGATTCAGGGATTTCCCAGTGTATCAAAGTAGCCGGGAATCCTTCAACCAACTCCGACCTGCCTTCTATATCACTTTCCAGGATTTTTCTATTGATATGGTTGGCATTTTAAGAGCAGGGTGTTTTTGAATTGAACTATTGCTTCGTCTTATTTCTTTCTTCAACAAGTATATTGGCAGATTTCTTTGTGTGAGTCTGGGCAGCTTCTTATTCGATGGTTTTTACCTTGTGTTATGTATGTGCACAAACTCTTAATTGACGAATGAAGTTGCACAACTATATCAAAACGGAATTTTTTGATTTCTAATAAACATTCTCTCATTCCAGTGAACCAGAAGACAACAAGACCCGGTGTCGTAGTCTGCTTTTGTGGAGGGAAGATGCTAGCCTTATGTCCAATCTCCATTCTTTTTCAGGCCTAATCTCAGCTTGATACCGACGGAGACGGTCTAATCCTATTTTAGCAGCTATTGGACCTAGACCACTTGAGAGGCAGGCGAGCACACTGTCAATTAATCACCATTGCACTCAAAGCAGCAAAATCCATTTCACTTTGTTTATTGAGTGCACCACAGACAAAGAAACAGAACTATTTACTGCATGATGAGGTTCCAAACGCAATTTATTATTGTTCATCATCACATCAATTGTGATTATACATCCTTGACACTTTAGTGTCATAGTTTTCTTTATTGCTTCCCATTCGTTGTAGAGGTAGTGGAATTGGCCTCATGGCCGATGTACACGTTGAATCATTACTAATGAGCGTATCTTCAGTTTGATTGGTAAACAAATCCTCCGTTACCAAGTATCTTTCAAACGTACTATATTAAACCCGAAGACACATCTTACAATACGAAGTTTGGAAAATAGTTCAGCTGTACCACAACATGCAATTACACACAATCATACAATGCGATTTGATAAGATGTTTGTCTCAAAATATCCTTTGATGGCAAAAGCTTTAAACATCGATTCAACGGAGGACACGTGGAATTAAAATGATTTAACATGTGTGCCGTCATAAGGCGAAATTCTACTGCCACTACAACAAATAGGAAAAACTGAGGAAAAAGAAAATATGAAACTAAAATTTCGAGGTAGTGTATTTATAAGTGGTGGGATTATAAGTAATAATAAATTTTTGTTCGGAACTTCGTCATCTAGTAAGCAATAGTGAATCGCTGTGTGTGATATATCCAACAGATCGGGAATCCAATGTAATAACAAACCATCAGAGTACCCAGATTTAAAAAGACGGGGCACCCGAGAACCTCAAGGGTTCACAAATGCAAAAACAAAGCATATCTTACTCTGCTTAATTCCAGTTAACGGATAAAAACCAGCAATTTTAAGGTGACATGATGGAGTCATGGTGCCATTAACCACTTGGCGACCTCCCACGTCATGTATTGAACAAAATGTGAAAATTTTCAGGCATTTCAAACGGGAATAATCATCGTTTGTCTCATACGCTTTACGCAAACCTTGGATTTAGTACTATACTCATGAAAATTTAATTTATTATCAGATAAATGAAACTCACTTGGCTTTGTTAGGAAAATCTACCTTATCTGTATGTTTCTTGACCTATATAAAACTGAATAGATTTTGTTAAATAATATTAAAAGTTTATCATTTGTTTTTGATAAGAAGAGTTCGTTAGTGTGATGTCTGTTACAGCCACAGAACTTCACATTCCTCTTCTGCGTGATAAAATTTCTAATTAAAAAGAAAACACTTACGATAAACTTTCATCACACCACATATATCACATAATATGAATACATAAAATTTGCTATCAGAATAATATATTAACATTAGGCGGTCAACGTTTGTTAACATACACCAGGCGTGTATTGTAGGCGTGTTTAGTGATTACAAAAACCACTGACAGAGAAATCAACCTTATATAAAGCATAGCAGCATACGAAGCAAATGCTTTGAATTCATCACGGCATATGAATACAAAGAAATAATATCAAAATAAATCAATTACATTATACATAATAAAGTTTCTCTGAGAAATTATCTAGTTAAGGATGCAGCCTAAACGTATTAAGCGTGTGGTGTGATGGCACACACTACTACTATTGTCTGATATGAGTAGTTAAGAAACTTTAACACTAAACATGCCTGCTGGATAGACAGTAAATTGAAGCTGTCCATTGAGCGGATCGCTAATTCTCTGTTTACGTTTGAATTCGTAAACAGTGTTAGTTAGTTCCTAGAGGGACACGTGGCTTCAGCAGCACTACTCCATTGCATTCGGTTCTCTGCCAACGTTTTCATTTGGCTCCACGTCTGCCCACATGCTTTCATATCCTCTTCGCATCACCTACTCGATGGTACCCTTGGACGACTGACTCACCGCTTCCCGTTCAGGTTCCACTCGAGGGCCTATCTCGTGATGTCACTTGATGCTTTTCTCAGAGTATGGCCAATCCAATTCCATTGTTTCTTGCACAATCGGTTCATCTGTCTCTCTATTAAACTGAACACACGGAATTAAGATGTTCAGCATTACTGTAGATATTCAAAGATAGATGTAAGTGTTTATAATTCCTGTCACTGGTGCACTGTACAGTGACATTTATCTCCCGCTAAGAATTTGAAAACAAGTGACAAAGTTTGATAAAGCAAGACTTAACTTATGCAGCAAACTTCGGTAGAACTCTTCAGATGAATACTCTACTTTCTGGGATAAATTTACCATTGGTGTTACACTGCGGACTGATATGTTTACCAATAAGTAAACAAATTAAATTGGATAAAACACCAGGTGTGAATGCTTTTCAGGTCACGTTCAAATAGATAAGGGCAAGGGAGTATGATAAAATAAAATTAACGTAAAATGTATTATAGTTCATTCCCTTCACTTAGATAAACAATAATTCATCAGAGAAAGAACCTAAATATAGCATGAATTGCAAACTGAGTAGTATTAATAATAATAATAGTAATAGTATTAATAGTGTCAAAATGAGTTAAGACAGTGGTACTTACACAGGGCGGTTTCCAATTAATCAGAAATAGTAATAATAAGAGGTGGAATAAAAACCTTTTTGTAATGAGAATAACAGTTAGTCATTAAAAGATATTACCATGGTAGATTTCGAGTGACCAACATCTCCTCTTGTACACAGAGACCTGGTATATAAACTAACCGCACAATCCTCCAGAGTTGCAACGGTGTTCGTGTTCATTTTTCTGCTGACAAAAGTGAATTAATTGACAGCGCCAACACCATGTCCGTAGTCCACAAAGTGATTAGTTATTGAACTTTCCAGTACTTTGACTTCAGCTGTTTTCAAACACTTTACCAAATACCGCATCACGAGATTGGTCAATCGCCTTTCTGTACAACCTGTGTATTCGCTTCCACAAACACACTCAAATTTTGTCCCGCATATACTGCTTTTCATACTTTCCGGATACCCCTGATGTGTAGATATTCTCTGTCACTAATGAGTATAACCAACTGAAGCATTCTTCATCGTGCAAGAGATAACACTGGTATGAGAGCTGTATGTGTGAACCCAAATTTTCAAACAAATTTAGCTTCGAAATAAAGAAATGGAAACATCTGTGAACTATTTATCAACACAGAAATTTGCAATTGTCTACTCGAAGCGGCGAAGTAAAATGATAACAGTTTATTCTCATTTTTTTACACGAGGGACGCCAGTTTACAGACATCATCAATGTGATAAATTGTATATACGATTAGTAAGCATATTTAATAAAAATAATATAACAAAATAGATACTTATTCTTATCCATGTAGGACACAAAAGTTGTACAGGCATGGATAAATATTATTTAAATTGCATAAATTTTAGTCATGGTGAACTTACATGGTTGCTGTCTTTGTTGTCTTTAGTTTGTGGAAACAATCTGCTAGCTAATCATCAAGTGGAGCACATCAAGAAATATAGATATATTGCCTTCTCATTGACAAAAACACCCAAGTATGTTTTGGATGGATTAAAAATACTGTGGGGCTTTTCTCTCCTATAAGACTAGAAGTTGTAGAGACTATTGAGAGGTGGCAGTGTATTCTAATTTGCGAGCGCATGGCCGAGAATCAGTATGTTCATTAGAAACAAAAGGGCAGTTTCACCGATAGATAAGAATCCATGTTAAGTCCTCCCACAGTGTTCATCGACAGTTCAAATGGTAGGTGAACACGTGTCAAACATCATGGGCATGTTAATCTGTAGTGTTCTTATTGGCCGTAGCAGAGCAACGTTCCCATTCATTATCGTGCGCGAGTTATGGCAAACAGTACTTTGAGCTGATTTTCTGTAAGAGTTCAAGGAAGAGATTTACACGAAGAAGATGGCTGTGATTCCGAAGTACGGACCTATCTGAATGTATGAGAAAGACAAGGTGACAAGTTTTGATGAGTAAATAATACAGAATATGACAGTGCCAGTTAGCGAATATGATCATGTATTCACTGGAGATAGAGATCTTTACGGTAATTGTAACAATGTGAGGTATGTGGTCCCACTGCGCGTAGAATCTCGTGTCATGTAGAAGGCGAAGTTGAGCTGCAAGTGAAGATGTCTCGTAATGAAATACCTGAGGAAACTGACAACCCGCATAAATCCTCAGTTCCTTTAGTGAAGAAAGCAATTGGAAAGCACAGATTCCGCGTCAATTTTCGACAGCTAAACAGCATGGCGGAGTTGCAACCTTGCACCATTCCGACTGTATCAGAAACCTAGGATTGCCTACAAAGCACGGATTTGTCTGCAGTTCTAGAAATCCGGTCAGGCTATTGGAAGATACCGGTACAACAGCAACAGAGATAAGCCAGCCATCACTGTCGGTCAGAAACAGTTTCAGTTTAAGCACGTGTCGTTTTGAATAGCAGGCGCTTCGTACACGGAAAAGAATTCACAGTGTGCACAGATGCGAGTGACTACGGCATAGGATCAGTACCTAGCCAGGGTGAAGTTGTTGCATGTGCTAGTCGTGTTTTAACGCGAACGGAGAAGAAGCATTCAACAATAGAAACGTGATATTTGGCGGTAGTACGGGTGGTAGAGGAATGGAGACCGTATTTGCTCAGCCACATCGAAACTGTTCACAAGCCACTGCAGTTTCCGAGGATGGCAAGAGGCCCAAGTGGGAAACTGTCACGGTGGATGTTGCACGTACAGAAGCAATACTTCACCACTTTACACATTCCTGGCAAAGAAAATCGTTTGCCAGACTTTTGATCTAGACCGGAGAACCAAAATGGGTTACTGGAAGTTGCTTCTGCTGTGCATGTTTTGGGACAAGACTAATTAAGACTTGCCTGTGACCACTAATCAAACCCTATCTTTATTACAAAAACACTGGTGATCCCCAAGAGAATAGGAATGAAGTAGTCTACGGCTATTAGGCAGCTAACCACGCTGCTAAGACAGAAAGGTCGACTAAGCCAGAACGCACACAGGACTCCGACTTGCCGAGAGAACGGTGGAAGCTGGTTGGCGGTAATACCTCAACCTTTACACCATGACATGATACAAGAATATAACCAGCTAGCATATACAGGAGTGAACAGAACGATCGACCTCTTGAGACAAAGCATATACTGGCCACGTTTGAAATAAAATGTGATAAAACATGTATTTGGGTGACCGCAGCGCCAGTTGATGGATGGAGATCAGTGCATACTACAGCCGATAGAGTCGATTTCATTTATGGCATTAGGTGACGTGGGCTTCGTATATGTAATGTGTCAGCTTCTGCAGACATGCAGTGGCAGTCTGTACCTCCTGGAGATGACAGAAGACGCTAAACGATGGATGTAGTTCGTCATTATCCTATATCATCACAGTAGAGCCAAGGCTGACACACTAATTCGACATATTGCTGCAGACCATGGCTTACCAGAGAGGATACCGTCAGACTAGCACTCCTGTTTTGAAGATGAAGAATATGCCTCCTGTTTGACACAGCTGGGTATCAAGGAGATCAGAACTACACGATATCACCCAGAAATGAATAGCGTGACATGCAGTGAAGAAGTGGCTGGTCTCAAAGGGGGGCGATTGTGAGACAGCTTCTATTGATTCTACCAGCACGTGTCCCCACCCAGGTAACAACAAAGAAGCCACTGTTTCAGTTGAGGTATAGGAGGGAACCAAGACTATCAATCAGTAGTACAACCTTGCGCATTCACTCAGGGTGGAATTTCACGCGATCGCGAAGGGAACGGAAAGAAACGGTGAGGAATGTCAGGCGCAAACAGTAGATGTACGCCGCGGAATCTGAACACGGGGAAACGATAGAATGAGCGACTGTTGAAGTCGGTGGTCGATTAAATGGTGCAGAAATAAAGTAAACGGTTAAATGCGGGCCTGGTTCACGGAAAGTCCCTCCAAAGTAGGAAGGCCTGTAGTGACCCGTTTTATTACTCATCATCGCAGTATACTTTCACTATGTAATTGGACTTTGATTTGTTTATCACCCTAAAGATTGCATGTTAACAATTGATACTTTTGTACTCGCTCGATTTTTGAAGTTTGATTGCTGCAATAATACACTATCGTATTCCTTCGCAAGTGCCTTTTGAATTACGTTGTGGATGTCGAGTAATCGCAACGTTAGGTCACAATTATAAACGCGAAGAAGTACTAAGATATACGTGTACGCCAGTTTAATCAAAATATAGCAGCACAACAATTGATGAGCCCGACATAGCTGATTGATGGACTACAGCATTTCGAAGTATACACAGTGGAATAAATCGTCTTTACTATCGCATTAACTTTTATAACTTCATAACATTTGGATGTATATTTACTGATATTTCTGCTAAAAGTACCTCCGGACCTGGCGGCACAGCGACTGCTATCCACGTTCACCCTGATACTCAAGTAGCTGTAGCAGCTGGCTGTTATGCAACACCTCAATTCCAGTTCTCTGGTAAACCTGCAGGCACAACTCAACAGTTCTTCCTTAGTCCTCAAGCTTCAGCATTGTCTACAGGTGGTCAAACACTCTTGCAATAGTCTGCAACTCCATTTACTCAAGCCGGTCCTACAGCTGTTCAGTTACAACAGTTTACCCAATCACCTCAACAACAACAGATTCAAGCACAAGCTCATCAGTTACAACCAGCTCAACAGCAAGCTTATATCCAACATCAGCAACAAGCAACAATGATGGCAACTGACGTCTCTGTCAGTGGTCAACCTTGTACTGTAGCTGCATACTCCGATGCTACTTCCCAGTTTATCATTCTGGCACCAGGAGCTCCATTAAAAGTCATGACTGTTGGTCCTAACGGTCAGCTGATTCAAACCACTGGTTTACCACAGCTTATGCCAACTGCTCTTGTTGGAAGGGCTATCAATCAACCAACTTCTACTCTCCGACCTCAGCAAACATCAATTCAAGTTACTCCTCAACGCCGAGTAACAACACCCAGCAACAACAACAACATACTGACGGACGTTCACTTTCAACCGTATCAGCAGCAGCAGCTACTGCTGCACTCTTCTCTGGCACAGCCATCTCTTCTTGTACAATTCCACTTGCACAACCAGCTTTCATGGAAATAGAGGTAACTGAATGTTTACCCAAGTCATCCCCATACTTCCTTATTACTATACTATTAACTGTATGTTAAGATATAAATCTATTCTGTAACTCTTTACAATAACAACCTCATTATTATTCTAATAATATTTTTTCTGCTTTTATTGTTACATGTTGCACAACTTTCTAAACATTTTAGTTCGTTTCAAAGTTGTTAACATTTTCGAATTTATACAGTTATAATCGAACCTCAGAAAACTAAAAAGCCTCAATTCGGTTTTCATATTTTTTTTGTCCTTGTAATTTACAATATCATTCCGAATACAGGTAAACTTCATTTACCTGCATTCTACGGAGGGGCTATTGTAGTGACCCGTTTTATTACTCATCATCGCAGTATACTTTCACTATGTAATTGGACTTTGATTTGTTTATCACCCTAAAGATTGCATGTTAACAATTGATACTTTTGTACTCGCTCGATTTTTGAAGTTTGATTGCTGCAATAATACACTATCGTATTCCTTCGCAAGTGCCTTTTGAATTACGTTGTGGATGTCGAGTAATCGCAACGTTAGGTCACAATTATAAACGCGAGGAAGTACTAGAATATACGTGTACTCTAGTTTAGTCAAAATATAGCAGCACAACAGGCCCATACAGTGTCAACGAGACATCTGGTCCTGCTTAGACCATGAGAAGAAAAATGAGTTGAAATGGGTTAACGTTAGACAAATGCAGAAGTGGATATAGTAGGATAGAGAGGCTTGGACCAAGGTGTAAGAGGAACACGTAGAACCGATAAGACTTGAGTGACCCCATTTGAAACTATTCAATGGGTAGACGAGTGTGGTGTGCGCTGCTGAAAAGATTTATCAGTCGTGTATGAAGAGACTTTTATAAACACAAAACATTAAATATGGGAGAGATAGATTTCACGTCAAATAGAGCAAATGAACCCGTGTTGTGACAAAATGAGTGAGACATGTAAGAATCAAAGAAACATAATACGAAAAGCAGAAGAAGCAGAACAAGGAAGATCTGTACAAATGACGATTTTCATAAGGTGAACACAGTGTCCTATGTACCTCTTCAAAGAATTCGAAAATATGTTTATTGTCCTCCACCGTTACAGCAGAATTCTATTTTATGGGTTGCGGTGATAAGCCTCATGCTCAAACTTCACCGTTTGTCAAGATTAGTATCCTTTAGATGACGATAGGCAACCAAACAAAGACAAGATAGGCCGAAGTTGGCGAATCATCCATCACCGATCTACTGGTTGCCTCAAAGAAACTTTGTTGACGCGACAACTATGCTAAATGTCAATTCAAGTTGTATGTCAGCTACTGCTGAAAACACCGCAATCAACGATGAACACTGCTTGATTTGTAAGTATCATGAGCGTTAACGAAACGTTCACTGAATATATGACAACCAAACTTTATGTCATTGTTTGCAATAAGTGAGTGGAAAATATGCCGGAAAATTTGTTACTACTGGTGAAACAAAAGCGAATCTGTTTCTGCGCATTTTTGAAGTCACAGAATTGTTTCAAATATATTTGTACCTGATTCTTTTATGAGTGTCACATTTCACTCTGTATGGCTGAAGAAATATGTGTTTATCTGTTTACAGTTGGTTGAACAGTAGGGGTGAAGAATCAACAGATATGAGCAAATTCAAAATTTATCGATCTCTACTCTCAGTTCTTCTGGTTTCATCTGCTCTCATACTTTAGACACTCTTATTTCAATCCCTTGATGATGGTGAAATGTTGTAATTTTAATGAGATAGCAATACTTGGCTATCATTTTCCTGTCATTTTACCGATAAGCGAAGTATGAACTCATTGGGTTAATTAGGTGTAGACAGCTTCTGATGGAATGTATTGCTCATTAAAAATTGCATAGTGTTGTGGACTTGTCAAGTGAAATAATCTGACGGCTGTTCTACAGCATTCCATGTACTGACTTTATTTGTGATTTTAGTTCACAAATATCACGGAAACGGTGACTGATTCCGGAAGTTAATTTCACCAGCGATAGTAGACCATCATGACTGCTCTCGATTTTCTATTACAGGATAAAGTTGTGCTGATTATAAAAAGGGTAATACTCTGATATGTTTAGATGACTCTCAGTCAGAATTTTGAGAATGTCGTCTCACGTCTGATTTCAAGATTGATGCAACGCTACTCATTCTGACGAATATCCAGATATTCATGCACTAGTTCATGGTGGAGCTCGAAAACAGGAAAACTCTTGGCCTACAGATAGACTCTGGAAAATCTAGTCTTCACGAATCATGTTTGTATAATGTCACACAAACTCGACAACATACAGGTGATAATCAAAGCGTCGGCTAGAGGAATTCAAGCAAACATGAGAAACGCTGAGGTGATGAATATATCTTTTTGATGGGAACACAGAAGCTGAATCCCAATGACAGAATTTCTGCATGTTATTTTGATAGGAAACACCATATAAATTATGAACACAATAAGATATATCCACTGAGAAAATTTCACTTGGCGGTTTCGGATGGAGTGACCTCTTCAGTTTCTTTTCTTCCGATTCTTTTGTCTTTTTAGAAGTGGCATGCAGATATTTAGTGAATTAAAGATAATATACGAAGTTTAAGTCACTTTATACACTGATCAGTTTGCTTTATAATACGCATAAATTACTGATTTCATCTGTTTTAGAACACAAATGTGATTCAGCAAGACGGTAAAGGTTTGGCCGTGTAGGTCTCAAATGATCTTTACTCAGGGATTTGTAAAATGTCCGAGGATATATATTAATCTGGATACATTCCTTCAAAAAAATGTCGTCGTGCAGAGTGTTTAGCAATCCTACACCTCAATTTCGCTAGATCATTTAGTGCGTTGATAGTGCTTTCCGGGAGACGCTTCTTCAAGAATTGAAAACATTTATTTCCCGATACGAATTTAAAACAAGAAATAAAGGTTAATAAAGCACGATTTAATGAATTCATCAAATTTTGGTAGAACTTGTCACCCGAATACTCTACATACACGGACATATATATTCTTGAAATTACATTGGGAGATATAAGACTGCTAAGTAAACAAACTACATTGAATTAGTCATGCAGAAAGACAGGTGCGAATGTTTTCCAGGTCGTGTTCAAATAGATAAGGGAAGAGAGAGTATGAGAGATCAAAATTAAGGTAAGTTGCATTACGCTTCAATTACATCACTTAGATACACAAACAGATTAATATCAATAGTAATAGTTATAATAACAACAATAATAATGTTGAAGTGAGTTAAGATAATCCTACTGATAAAAGATAGTTTTAAATTAATCAAGAATGATAATAATATATAGATAGATAGAATAATAAGTAAAACGTATTACCATCGTAGATTGAGAGTCACGACCTTTGGGACAACTTTTCGCAGATTTATTCTTGTCAGGTCTAGAAACCGGTACTTTGCAGCAACATATACAAGAAACGAATGTTTACCTAAGATATGTTGATGACACTTTTATTGTCTGTGGAAACAGATCAAAAGCCGAAGACATGTTGATAAAATTCAACTCATGCCATCCAAATCTCAATTTCACAGTAGAACACAAGGAAAACGATACTATTAAATTTCTAGACGTTTTTCTAGCGAAAATGAATGATGGCACAATCGAAAGATCCATATTTAGAAAGTCATCATGGACAGGACAGTACATGCATTTCAAAAGCTTTGTTCCAATCCAGTATAAAAAGAACTTAGTCAGAAGACTGTTCAATAGAGCACGAAAAGTTTGTTCTGATAGTATTATTAAGAATGAAATAAAATCTCTGAAGGATATCTTATCTAAGAATGGATATCCTGAGAAGTTCACTAGTAAATACTCCAAAGAAATTATCCCCTGCAAAACAGTTCAAACAGTTCCGAAGAAACCTGTCTATATCAATTTGCCGTTCAAAGGAGATGATGTACAGGAAGTAATCAAACGAAGACTCGACAAAGCCATCAAGGGAACTTATTATGCTGCAAAACTTGTTATCCTTAACACCACTAAGCGAGTTATTTAACAATCTGGGAAAGACCAGTCGCCAATCCTTGACACTTCAAAGTGCGTATATCAATTTGAGTGTGTTTGTGGAAGCAAGTACATAGGTCGTACGGAAAGGGGATTGTCTACTCGCATGATGGATCATTTGCCAAAATGGTTGAAAACAGCTGAGTGCAAAGTGCCAAAATCCTCAATAACAAAGCATCTTGTGGATTACGGACATGATATCGACGCGGACAAGTCATTCACCATTGTCAGCAGACAAAGAAACAAGAAAATGCCTGCAATTGCAGAGGCTTGTGCAATTCGAGTTTATAAACCAGGTTTCTGTGTACAAAAGGAGATGGTCATGACTCTGAATCTACGATGGTAATACGTTTTACTTATTATTCTACCTATTATTATTATTACTGATTCATTTAAAACTATCTTTTATCAGTAGGATTATCTTAACTCACTTCAACACTATTAATATTATAACTATTACTATTGATATTGATCCGTTTGCAATTCTTGTTGTATTCTCTAAAGTATAATTGTGTATCTAAGTGATGTAATTGAAGCGTAATGCAACTTACCTTAATTTTGATCTCTCATACTCTCTCTTCCCTTATCTATTTGAACACGACCTGGAAAACATTCGCACCTGTCTTTCTGCATGACTAATTCAATGTAGTTTGTTTACTTAGCAGTCTTATATCTCCCAATGTAATTTCAAGAATATATATGTCCGTGTATGTAGAGTATTCGGGTGACAAGTTCTACCAAAATTTGATGAATTCATTAAATCGTGCTTTATTAACCTTTATTTCTTGTTTTAAATTCGTATCGGGAAATAAATGTTTTCAATTCTTGAAGAAGCGTCTCCCGGAAAGCACTATCAACGCACTAAATGATCTAGCGAAATTGAGGTGTAGGATTGCTAAACACTCTGCACGACGACATTTTTTTGAAGGAATGTATCCAGATTAATATATATCCTCGGACATTTTACAAATCCCTGAGTAAAGATCATTTGAGACCTACACGGCCAAACCTTTACCGTCTTGCTGAATCACATTTGTGTTCTAAAACAGATGAAATCAGTAATTTATGCGTATTATAAAGCAAACTGATCAGTGTATAAAGTGACTTAAACTTCGTATATTATCTTTAATTCACTAAATATCTGCATGCCACTTCTAAAAAGACAAAAGAATCGGAAGAAAAGAAACTGAAGAGGTCACTCCATCCGAAACCGCCAAGTGAAATTTTCTCAGTGGATATATCTTATTGTGTTCATAATTTATATGGTGTTTCCTATCAAAATAACAAGCAGAAATTCTGTCATTGGGATTCAGCTTCTGTGTTCCCATCAAAAAGATATATTCATCACCTCAGCGTTTCTCATGTTTGCTTGAATTCCTCTAGCCGACGCTTTGATTATCACCTGTATGTTGTCGAGTTTGTGTGACATTATACAAACATGATTCGTGAAGACTAGATTTTCCAGAGTCTATCTGTAGGCCAAGAGTTTTCCTGTTTTCGAGCTCCACCATGAACTAGTGCATGAATATCTGGATATTCGTCAGAATGAGTAGCGTTGCATCAATCTTGAAATCAGACGTGAGACGACATTCTCAAAATTCTGACTGAGAGTCATCTAAACATATCAGAGTATTACCCTTTTTATAATCAGCACAACTTTATCCTGTAATAGAAAATCGAGAGCAGTCATGATGGTCTACTATCGCTGGTGAAATTAACTTCCGGAATCAGTCACCGTTTCCGTGATATTTGTGAACTAAAATCACAAATAAAGTCAGTACATGGAATGCTGTAGAACAGCCGTCAGATTATTTCACTTGACAAGTCCACAACACTATGCAATTTTTAATGAGCAATACATTCCTTTAGACGCTGTTTTCACCTGATTAACTCAGTGGGTTCATAATTCGCTTATCGGTTCTCTAAGAGAACTCTGATTTTTGTAAGTTAAATTGCCTTGTGAAAGATATTCAGAGGCAAGTGAATGAACTTCAGAGAAAATTAGGTCAGTTTGCTTGCATGACACTACCAATATGAAATATCACGGAGAACCGTTCTGACTGATATTGACCAGGTTAAGTCTTTACTGGATGTAACTCAAAACAAGCTTACGGATTCAGTCACAATAGTCTGTCTTTTATAAAACCATCCTAAAATTTTCCTAGTACAACCTAAACAAAACAGGAAATCTCATCAACTGCTTTGCTGCAGAAGTGATGAAGCGCATAGCCTCATCTCATTAGGCTATAGTTGATAATATCCCAGACTCAATGCCTCTAATGACTTGGAAAAACAAAATCCTGAATTGTTCCAGCATGGCTAGTGTGCCACGTGAATGCAAACGACTTCGTAAAATGTTGAGCCAGTCTCATTGTCCAATCATTTTAGGTGCGGCAATTATCTCGAAGCTAGTATGTTTGTGGTGGTGTGATACAGAAAATCTGTCCAACGGAATATTATCCCACATATTCACACAGTTCAATACTGCACTAGCAACAGAATACTGTATGTATTTGAACATCCCATTTCACGTCGTTTAATGTAAACCGAAATCACACGCTCAGTGATTAGTTAAAGAATATGACCTGGGGTTCTAGTGGGAAGCCGTGACCAGTAAGGTACAGCAGGTTGAAGATGTGACAGTAACTCATCTAAGAAGACATTGCGAAATGGTCGCGCTATGTCGTGAATTGGCAGAAGTTAGAATTCAAGGGCCATTGGATCGGGTCCCAGTGGCTCAATGGTCTACGAGCTCGCCTTGTAACCAGAAGGTCCTTGGTTCGAATCCCGGTGGGTGCGTACTGCTGAAGAGTCCCAAACTAGGACGAAACAGCTGTCCAGTACTCCCAGGTTTTCCAGTGGTCCTCTAACTGATGTCAGCTCATGATGAAATCCTCCATAGAATATGAAACTGTTTGTATATAAATAGCGGTTTGATCACTTGAAAATAAACCTTGGCTTCCGTATTTTGCCTTCTGTTGTTACAAGTTAACTAAATTTCATGATCATTTAAGACTAAATAGCAGCTGTAAGTCTGTAGTCCTAGCTCAGGACAAAACACCGTGTCAACGCAGAATAACGCGTAACGATAATTAGGTCACTTATTCGGGCTTAAATGTACCCAAAGTGGATCGTGTACCGCAACGGTCACCTACTACTGACAGTAGCATTCAGAGAACTACAAAACAGCAATGCCTGCCGATGGAACTAGGAACTGAATTGGATATCAGTACCCCTGTAAACAAAGCTTCATTGATACGTATGAAAATAGCTAGTACTATTGCGCTACAGGTATTCTGTGTGAGTCATATTTCCATATTCTTTTGGAAATTAGCACCATTCCTCACAATATCCACATATCCAAACATAACAAGGATTGTATTCAGTCACCTGGAACTATATATAGTATTGACTTCTGGAATCTACAACCCAAAATCTTCTGATATTCTTGCTAACTACCACGGGCCAAATATTTTATACCCAGGAAGTATTATTAAAGAAAAGTATGACCTTTTATTTTATCGTTTTTGATACTTCGATGTAACAACAATGTCTTTTTATATCCTCAAGACTCTGTTTTCCAGTAATTGTGCAAATTCCTGTCTCTGTAATGGTTATGTCCGTCAAACGTGTTAGTATCGTTAAGAGACTGAGATCTAATACTCGTCAACCATCTGAAGGCCTCAGTTCCCTAGAGGTTTCTATGACGCAAATCCAAAGTCATGGTATCTGATATCATGGAGGAGCTGAAAGATAATGTGCCCATAGCAAAAATGACTTACTGACACTTCTGAAATCAATAGCAGATCTACAGAGCAAGTTTGTCAGCATAATGCTCTTCACGCAGCTCTGTGTGTGACCCATCACAAAACACCTGTCTAGAATCACTTATCAAATCCGAGAGCATAATTGACTGTCTGGCTGAAGAAGCTGTTAAGAGAATTATGTCTTCACACAACGTCTCGGCTTATAACATTCCAGACAGACAGCCTATCGACAAACGTAAAACTCCATGTCTAAAAGCTGGAATATGTCGTTTAGCGTCTTCGTAAGAAATCCGCAAACCACTCAAATCCGGTGCTTTTCAAGTTTAGGTCTACTGAAGAAGCTAGGAATTTTCTGATATTTTGGAAGACAATAGGCTCTTCTACACCCTACACTAACATTAGGGTTTACACCCGATTTAACACCATGCCGAAAACGATGCCGCTCAGGAATACTGAATGTGCGTCGGTGGCACAGTGGTTAGGACTCTCGCCGACCATGCACATGGTCCGGGGTTCGATCCCCTGCCTTCGCACACCCGATATCTATGGTCGGCCTGAATTTGGGCTACCGATATCCATGCTGAAAATTCCATACTTGTACTGAAAATACGGTGTGGAATCAAGCTGTAAATCAAAATAAAAAAAAAACTGTAGATGATGTTCCATGTGTTATTCCGTCTAGTGATATACCTGATCACTGCATGGATCAGACATTTTCGCAGGCACTGACAAATATCAGCCAAGTATGATATAAAAACACTGATGCTGACACTGAAATGGTGGACATAGATGAATCAACAGAACAGAACATCCTTTTTACACTGACACAAACGTCAAGAGCTGGAAAGCATCAAAAGAAAACAATCCCACTCATGTTCCATTCATCTCCTTATAAGTCAGTTACTCCTCAGTCTGACAATGCATCCACTATGAAATACCAGTCGAATGTAGCTACTCTAGTTAGCAGGTTCTCTAGGCGCTATGACAAACGTCCAATTTCCATTAAGAAACCAAAGAAACCCTACATAGCATGTACTGGCTGTCCTGCTAGCCGTCATCAACCAGTTAATCATAAGAAGGGGGAAAACGAAGGAAATAAATTAAATACTGAACCCAGAGCACGACAGCCCTTTGATACGATAGAGACGCAAGCACCTATAAGCCATCCTACTAAGAGAAAGTCAAATATGATACACAAAGCTCCAACAGGTAGGCCTAATTGGTCTCAAGTGGAAAACCAATTATATCCAACCACTACTTCTAGACAAACACACAGCGAGGTAATCGTTATTATTCTGCTCATCCACTACGCAAACAGACTGTTAGCCAGCCCTCTTTGAATGTCCTACCAACTGAAAGTTGTACAAAATCCCCTAAACATCAGCTACAGACTACATTGATTAAGCCAAACACGCCCAAAGGACCCATTCATACATCTTATGTATTGAGTGGACAGCATGTGCCAGTGTCTGCACAAAACTTGCTACGGTCTGATAACATCCCCAAACAGATACCGAGACTTCTTTCCTATTCTGGCAACAAATTGCCGAATACTCACATCGATTATAACTTTCACGACAACATTGCCCCTACTAGCCGCTTCGGGCAGGATTTTCACCAGTGTCAGTTAATAGAAACACCTGGCATCATGCATATAGCACGCAGGATATCGGATTAATTCCTTGCTGGCATAGCGAACAGTCTACAGCCAGGGCAAGGCATATTTCCCGGGAGATAGCTGACACGGGGTCGGCACCAAACACGGTTACCAATATCTCTAAAATACTAATATCTGGTCATCACACATGTGTCTCTCAGTACATACCCTATCCAAACGACAGAACATCCCTGACTACCACCTCACAAACCAGTCTAAAGTCTTCCTAAGATCTAGAGATAGTGGTTAGCGAGTCTAAACACATGTATACAGAGGATAGTCACCGAGTATTTTACCAAGATGTTGTCTGCGCACTGAAACCACGTAGCCAGTGTTTATCTATTATCCTAGTAAATACTAGATCAGTTCTAAACAAACGCTTAACACTACATACATCAGCTTATATACTCAGACCGTCACTGATTATGATCACCGAAGCCTGGTGATAATATGTTCAGCAACATTTTTATTGTTACAGCTTGTCTTCCCTTCAGTTATGAAATTATTGGAGGTGATTTCAACATGCCAAAAGTATCATGGCCTTCTTTTCGAGGACCGCAGAGGTATCATAATCTCCTGAATTCCATCGTCACATAGATTCACCCACTAGATCCACAAATATCCTAGACCTTATTTTCACGAAAAACATAACACCATCTACAGTACATGTGGGACATGAATTTCCAGCCAGTGACCATAAAATAGTAATGTGTTCTTTTAGCATCCTTCCTGAAACAACAACGCGCAGAGATGAAGCTGACCAGACACCTATAAGATTGTATACATACTCTGACTGGGATTGTGTCAGCACCTGATTAGATGCTCTAATTGCGACTCGTACTTTTCGAACGAGTCTTTAGAAGTAGTTCTTAACAATTTCTATGACAATATTAACTCAATTCATGATGTCATTACACCTGAGAAGATTCTTAGCTTCAGATTCCCACAAAGCGATTATATTTCGACATCGTTAAAGAGAAAGTCTACGAAAGCAGTCAATAAATACCACAGATATCATGACTTATCATCATTAAATACTATTACGTCTCTTCTCACTAGAATTCAAGAGTTGAAAAATATAAACCTCAGAAACCTCAAAGAAATGCGGGTCATTCAGCCACCGTATAACCCAAGAGAAAAGGCCAAACTTTCCAAAAGCAGGTTAACAAACTCCAAAAATGATATCCTAAGGCGTCATTGCTTACGAGAATACCGTAAGCAAGCAAGCACTTTGCCGGACTATACATCTTGGAGAACGATCAGGTCGAGGGTTTCACACGTATAACAGACGAATCTCGAAGTGACACACTTTTCACCACACAATGAACTGATTAAGCTATGGTAAATCTTAAACTTAGTAACACTCCTGGTCCAGGCGGCATATCTTCCATTCTGCTGAAAGACGGTGGTAATAAAATGAATTTACTCCTATTCAAGTTATACTTAATTTCACTAAGCGATGGGACATACCCTACCCGCTGGAAGAAGTCTTCTATTGTACCCATAGATAATACGAGCACAAAGCTGATATCAATAACTACTGCCCCATCAAAATCACGTGTGGTGGAAAAGATTGTCAGGACTCAAATCATTCAGTACTAACTCTCTGATGACCTGTCTTATGTAGAACGTAGTGCGATACTTGCCACTTGGATTATTTCGACTACATTACACAATGCATAGATAATGGGCATTCAGTGAAAACATTGTTTCTCGACGTTAGCAAAGCCTTTAATGAAGTACTACATAGCAGACTCCTAACAAAACTCCAACCCTACCGAATAGGTGGAAAGCTTCTCATATGGATAAGCTTTTTCCTCACAGAAAGAGAGTAATTAGATAAAGCCAACCACCAGTGGTCTTCAACAAAGCCAATAACCAGTGGTGTAATGCAAGGAAGTATTCTTGGCCCTATCCTATTCCTCTTATTCATAAATGATATAGTCTCCGTGATCAAGTGTGGCAAGCCATACCTCTTTGCTGACGATCTCAAGATAGTATATGATTATGAGTATGATGAAAAGAGCGTTGAAAGCGAAATCCAACATGATTGGAGGGTAAAATGGCAATTGACTTTCAACCCAGACAAGTGCAGTATTAACCACTTTGGACGCTGGAAACCGAGAATATGCCTATATATACGGCAAGCTACTCTCAAAACTGGACACAGTCACAGATCTAGGGATAACATACTCAGATTTAAACTTTTCCGATCATGCAAATAAGGTAGTATCTGACTGTAAACGACTTACTGGCTTTGCACTGCGTAACTTTTAAACTCAAGAAGCGAGATCAGCTGTTTATAAGACATGTATCCACCCTAAGGTTGAATATTGTACTCTCCTATTTAGTAACCTGAGGTCTGGAGATCAAGAAAAAGTCAGTTTCATCAACAAGTGGAATATGTTGGCAAGTGTATACAGCTGAAATGAGAACTCCTATGTTTAAGGAGAGTTAAACACAACTTATTTCTACTCTTCAAGGTTATTAGGAGACATTGTTGCAGTAACTCATCCATAACGTGGGCAAATATAAAATCAAATCAGCTGCGAAACCCCAACTACCTTCTCAAGGTGGCTATCCACAGAGAAATTACTGGGGTAAATTTTTTCACCATTAAATATTGAACTCTTTAGAACCAACTACCATCTGGAATTAGCTTGTCTATAAGACCACAACTGTCGGTAGAATGATAAACGAAAGACAGTCCAGTCTTTAGTGTAGTCAATTACACCTAACTCAGCTCTACTACTTATGCAGCGAACGTTTAACAAATATAGTGAATTTCTCTTCCCTATAACCATCAACAAGATGCGTTAGTGTAAGTATTTCAATATTTTACATATTTACATACGTATATAATTGGTATAATACACTGGACTATTTTGTGTTGAAATGACTAACTTCAGCCAACAACTACCTGTCTTCATATACCTTCCCAAAATGTGTGATTTTAAAACATTTTCCAGTATTTTTTATTCATGACATAAGTTGACTGACGTGTTACTTTGCAGTGTCGAAAGCATACCATATGATGAAAGTCGGTCATGAAAATTCAGCATAACAAGTTCTGCTAACCAACTGTTTCCCTCAGGATCATTCCACATAACTTTATCACTAATTGTTCCACTACGCATTTCACCCTGCTCAATAGACCATAATTTATTTGCAGTAATACCGACTACCATACTTTATAATTTTCAAGGGTAACTTAATTTCCTAGTCGTTTGTAATAACCTATTTATACACATGTATGCACGTATGAAGATAATACTGCTAAGAATGCCCTCAGCTATTGATGTATCTGGTGTCCTAATGGGAAGCATTCGTTATGAAAGCTACCAATGTGCAGAATACTGTATGATTCGGACGGGCACAAACCAATGCAACGACTACTTATTGCTAAAATATCTCAGAGCGCAACACCAAATAAGGAGGGAGGGTGGCGTATGCTGATCAGCAGATATGATAGTGGTCACAAATGTGAATCGCTTCAATCTGTAGGACAGCAGTCTGCATTTTTGAAACAAGTAACAAAGGTTAATATAGCAGGATTTAATGAATTCATCAAATTTCGGGAGACCTCGTCACCTGAATACATACGGGGATATATATATATATAATATTGAAATTACATTGGGAGATATAAAACTGAAAAGCAAATAGACTACACTGAATTAATCATGCAGAAAGACAGGTGCGAATGTTTTCCAGGTCATGTTCAAATAGATAGTATGAGAGATTAAAATCAAGATAAGATGCATTACGCTTCAGTTACATCGCTTAGATATACAATTGGTCATTAGATAATATATCAAGAATTGCGAACAGAGTAATATCAATAGCAGTGGTTATAATAATATGAATATGAATATGAATATTGCTGAAGTGAGTTAAGATAATGCTACTGATAAAAGATAGTTTTAAATGAATCGACAAGAATAAGAATAATTATAAGAGGTAGAATCAAGCCTTGATAATATAGGTAATAACAGTTAATAAGTAAAACGTAGTACCATGGTAGATTCATATACGGAAATAAATGCTTTCAACATGCATTTTAGTCAGCTCGTAAATTAAACATTACTCTAGATCCCCAACAAAAGAAACAAAACAGTAGTTTGTACAGACCTAAACTTTGTAAATGCTTTTCCTTCTAACATATGCAAGCCTACTCAGCTTCTTGTCAAGTGCTACCCCATGTACCCAACAAGAATTAGTGGGATATCTTACAGGTCGGCTTTTCCTACAGGTTCTAGTCTTTCAGGTTTTTGAAGTCACTTCTCGCCGGAATATCATTTATGTATCACAATATTTTATTTTAACTGACTAACACTTTATAAGGCCAAAACTCACTCTTTTATTCGTATTCTTCGCTCCCATAAAGTCTAGTTGCTCTGGTTGGAAAATAGCACAATATCAATGTTTGAAAAAACCTATATTTTCATCGAAAACGTCACAGGCTCCATAGTAAGGCCATTATGGTTAGCATTATACATTGCAAATGTATACTATCATTCCAAGGACTTTCTAGCTCCTTCTTGTATACATCTTGTATATCTTGTGAATGTACTTCCAATAACGTACTACTCATAGTTGTATATTATATCGTTTTACAGTTTCCCAGGACATTATTTTCTTCCTACACGAGCTTCTAATCACGTGGGGGCATAGCACTTACCCAAATATAGACTCTCTATTGTTTGGCAATAACTATCAGCAGAAAACGAAACGAAGTTTGGATTGGCACTCAACCTTGATGGTGACCTTAGAGAAGGGTTAACAATTCAGATTCAGTTGATAAGGATAGAAGGCCCTTGTGACCTGTGTTAATCCTTGCAAAATATACCTTTGCAGAGATCTAACTTCTCTTTGAAAGCGTTCACCGATGGAGCTGTTACTACTGAATCAGGTAAGGAGTTCCAGTCGTTGACCACTCTGTGAGAGAATCTAAATTCTGCACGTATTTTAATCGCCCTCGGTTTGAGCACCTTTTGCGGTGACCCCGTAAATGTATCCTAGAAGGAGAGAAAAGTTTAGAAAGGTCAGTTCCTAAATCACCCTTAAGTATACGGTAAGCCAAAATTAGGTCGCCTCTCTTCCTTCGGTATGATAACGGAAAGAGATTTAAATGCTCCATCCTCTTATCATAAGGAAGGTGTGAGATACCACTAACTAATTTCGTTCCTACTCTCTGTACTCTTTCCAGGATATATGCCTCCTTTTTGAAGCATGGACCCGCCGCTTGTACGCAGTATTCTAGATGAGGCCTGACATATGTTGAGTAGAGTATTTGGAACATGCCCTCATCTAATCGTTTGAAAGCCCTACGGAGTGCCCATAGCATTCGAAAAGCCTTAGCTGCGGCTGCATTGCAATTTTCAGTTGTTTTTAAATCATTGCTGACAATGATTCCTAGGTCCTTCTGTTCGTTAACATCAGGTAGTTCTGTGTCCCCTAGGGAGTACGACGTATAAGACTTCTGACCTAAGTGCATTACTGCGCTTTTCCTAGAATTCATCTCCAAACTCCACAGGTTCGACCACTCAGCTAATTTATCTAGATCAGTTTGTAGGGCCGACCTATCCTCGTTATTATTTACAGTTTTCCATATCTTAATGTCGTCTGCAAATAACAATGAAGATGAAGTAAGAATCCCTGGTAGCTCATTAACATATAATAGGAATAGCAAGGGGCCTAATACAGTTCCCTGAGGCACTCCACTGGATACTGCTTTCCACCCTGGTAGTACACCGTTAACTATAACCTTCTGCCTTCTATCCATTAGGTAATCCCTAAACCACTCACATAGGCATTGGTCTAGTCCGAAACCTTTAAGTTTACTAAGGAGACCTAAGTGGAATACTTTGTCGAATGCCTTGCTAAGATCAATAAAAACCACGTCCAACAGAAGGTTTTTATCTCTGGCCTCGACCCAATCTTCCCTAGCTAGCAGTAAGTTTGTCAAGCATGATTGTCCTGGGCGGAATCCATGCTGTTCAACTGCCAATAAGCCATGTGTTTCAACATAAGCTAATAGCTGATCCCTTATAATAGTTTCCATGTCAGACTTACCGGCCTGTAGTTAGATACCAATTGCCTGTCCCCCTCTTTGAATATAGGGCTTATAATGGCATCCTTCCAGTCCCTGGGTAGCTTAGCGTGGGTCAGTGACATTTGGAAAATCTCCGCAAGCGGAATATATATTATATCCGCCAAGGAAATTCAATTTAGGGTGAAGTCCATCAGGCCCAGGTGATTTACCTGGCTTCAGTTTAGACAGTAGTTTGAGGACTTTTGTGTACTCTACCACAATTGAGGGCATCTGAGTGGCGATGGCAGTGACCTCGTCATATCCCTGGGTGGTACTATCAGACGAGAAGACGTCACAGAAGTATTCAGAGAGGTTTTCAGCCTTTCCTTCGTCTGACTCAACCGTTTCTCCACTAATGCTTATGACTGACGGTATACCATTGCTAGTTTTAGTCCTACGTTTAATTTACGAGAAGAGCCTTTTTGGGTAGTGAACACTATCTAGTACAAGTCGTCTCTCATATTCTATACGACTCTTGTTAATCGCATACTTACAGAGATTTCGAATTTTGCGGTAGTCCTTCTGGAAACTTTCCCTTCCTGTCATAATAAATTGGTCCCATAAGTTCTTTCGCCGTCTTAATAGCCTCCTTATTTCACCAGTAATCCAAGGTGGCTTGTGCGATAGCTTTCGAGGAGTGTACCAAGGTATAAAAGGTGAAGTGTATTCCTAAATCCTACCCAAGCTTCCTCGACAGTCCGAATTGTATCTACTGACCAGTCAACTGCAGTTGCTGCGTTCCGGATTCCTTGTTTGGACGAGCAGATTTTGACCTGTGTATGAGAGAATGAATCTTAAACGTAAAAGCAATGACCATGTGGTCACTGCTGCCAAGCGGCGGAAGGCACCTAATATCACCAACGTCCTCCTTCTGGTGTGTTAATACTAAGTCTAGAGTAGATGCATCATGTTCCGGGTGATACCGTGTTGGTGCATGCATATGTTGCACGAGTGCACATTCAAGCACTGTCAATGTGAACTCCCTATTGAAACAGGTACACAAGCTAGTGGAGTTTAATTCCCTTCAGTTAATGTGTGCAGCATTAAAGTCGCCAACAACCAGACACCTATTTCTACTACCCCACGCCCTCAAGTGATTTAGAACAAAGTCATCAGCTTGGCTAGCAGGACTTCTGTAAATAACTCCGATCGTTAAAGTGCCTTTGCTCAGAATAATAACGCAACTTGCAGCCTCACTGGTGCCGCTGTCATGAGCTTATGACAACGTTGACCTAATCCCTATGTCATCGCGGATGTATAGAGCAACCCCGCCACCTTTCCGACTACTTACTCTATCTGCTCAAATGCAGATGTACCCAGGTATGAGTGGAGTTAAGTCTACACCCACTAACAACCATGTCTCAGTGATAGCAATCACATCAGGTTGTAGTCTTTCAGATAACTCTCCTAATTCGGCGAGCTTATTCCTAAGACTACACGCGTTCGTAAAGCACACCGAGACACCTACGTGTTCATCCGGCTTATGAAGAGAGGTCTCGGCAGCATCGGTTTCCGAGACCTCACCACCCGAAAACCCAATATCTTGAGGTCTTTTTTACCTTTCTCTAGCCTGGTATTTAGTTCAGCCACGGCTTCTCTTCTTTTGATTCTATCTTCTGAAGGCCAATCAGGCCTTATTTTTAAACTTTTATCGTTAATTTTGAACGCGTTATTGAGGATGGTGCTTTTCTCTGTTTCGTTCCCTAAAACTATCTTAAGTAGTCGTAGAGTAGTTTCCGTAGCGTCAGGGTTTCGTTTTCCGATCCTGATGGCTTTTCTTACGTGAACTCCAATTGTTTTTTCGGGAAGTATTTCCCGGATTATGGAGTTAACCGCCTTCAGATCATCTGCATGTGGGGCACCTGGATCTATGTTCTTAGATTCCTCCAAATTCCAGATGATAACACTGTAACTAGAGTCCGTGGGTTTCTGAGTTTGGCTGGTATTAACAGCCATCGAGACCTTTTTGGTGGACTCGGTTGGTGTTTCTTTCCTTCGTTTATTTTGCTTCTTACCTCTCGGCACCAACCAAGTGGAGTCAGTTACTTCCACTTTGTTTTCGCCGCGACTTGAGGCCATTCGTGTACTAGACACGCTGCGCTTTGGGTGGCCATTTCACAGGCTGGTGTTGCCATGCTGGCACTACTTGCCCCTTTAGATTTCCTTTATGGTTTGCGCTTTGTCGCAACAGACATTTGAGCACTCTGTGCCTCTTTTGCCTCCTGAGCTCCAGGTGGCCATACACCTTCATTTTTAAAATTATGTCCTGAACCGCCATTTTGGCAAGGATTTCTGCTACAGGCTTCTCGACTACGTTTTTAGTCAATTTCTTGGACATCAGGAGTCCCACTGCCTCTTGGATGAGGACATCCAACGGGTTGCTGCAAAATTTGCACAGCCACGGAGATGATGGCATGCAACATCTCTTATAGGCTACTGGTGACAAACCAGTGCAAACCTTGTGAAACCATAGGCTGCAGTTGTCACACTGCATACCATCATCCACCGGAAAGTGGCAGTCCTGTCGTCCGCAATTGTTATTCGGACCCATAGCGCTAATTTGTTTCAACAACACATATATGTCCGTGAAAACTGTGAGCTTAATGCCAACCAAATACACAAATGTATATAAGTGAAAAGAAAAAGCGTAAATACCAAAAAAACACAAACTGTGAATAATATGAACAACACTTCAACTAAATAAATCAGTTAAACTGAAATAAAAAGCCTCTGATGTGGTTTAAACAACAAAAGCAGAATTTACTTCACAACGTAAAAAATGGAAAGTAGATATAGGCAGATTCTGATTGGCTGTTGGCTAGCTGGCTTCCTATTGGTCTAAAATATAAGTTAAAATGACACCTTTTATTTTGACACGGAAATTTACAGTCAGTTTAATTCAAGGCTTACCTTACCATAAGATAACGGCGTGTTAATTTTTTTGGTGTGAGTGTAGTGTGATAGTCACACGCTATTTGGATGCATTTGTGGTATTTAAAGTACGTTGAGGTGTATGAGAATGTCTAGCAAGTGAATATAAATTAACAATAATTTTGATGCATTTATTTTAAGTCCAAAATAGGATATATGCGTTTTTGCTTACCAGGCGAATATAATTCAACTACAATTTCTAAACATTTAATATGTCTTTAATTAGGACGTATAGATATATGTATGTATTAACTGATCCACTTTTTTAAGTTGTCAGTTTAGTGACCTGTGGGATTTGTGCATATTAGGTCAGCACAAATCAATTAAATTTACTAGGTCACAACAGTGGTTTATGAGCACTGAAATATATACCATTATTCGTTTACTTGAAAGTATAATGTTGTGTTCGTTAGTCATTGTTAAAACCGTTACATTAGGTTAAAAAATACTCCTGCAGCCTCTACTTCACGAAATGTGTCACCTACATTGTCTGATATAATGGCTATATTCCAAAGAATAATGCTTAGTTGTGTATTTTATACGTGAGTGCAACTTAAGCAAGTTTTTGATATATTTATGAAGGTAACAACTGAATTGTTCATTATTTCTTTGAAAGGAATCCAACACATCCTAACGGCTTGATTCAGGTAAAAAAGACCCATCTGGCCCTATGGAATATAAGTTTGTGAGGTATGAATGCACTTTTGGAGGTATAGTATAGTAAGCTTGGGACGCTCAAAATACCAACCTTGCAACAATTCTCAGCAAAGTTTAACCAACGCGTCAATAATGCCTTCTTACGGTAAATGAATATTTTATCTACTTGAAGTGAACCCCGTATGTACTGAAATAACCCTGGTCCTTCTAAAAAGCTACTATATTTGGGTCTCGCCTACTCAGGAACATTCTGCCTCTCCCCTGTACGATAATTATAGGAAATTTTCCCTGGCAGTATACTTACTTTCGAGTGCCAAATACAGCCGACTGTTTTTGGATGCTGTTCGGACAGATTGGAGTAATTCCCTCCTGCAATATGAGAACTGCTTCGGAGATGAACATATTGTTTACAATATTCATTTTCTGAAACATACAGTGGATGACGTCGAGCTGCATGGGATATTAGAGGAATTCAGTGCATTTCCCTTTGAATGCGATATGCGCATGATCAGACAGTTCGTGCACTGTGGATATGTTGTGGTTGAGCAGGCAGCTCAGCGTTATGTTGAACACGTGCACTTAATGAAAAGTACAGGTGTCAAGCATGTACCTAAAGAAGCTAGTACTAAGGGCGTTAAGTTTAGCAAAGGAAAGTTAACTTATCTGAACGCCATATCTACTTCTTATTCTCCGGACAATGTAATCTTGGCCTCAGGTCAACCGGGGGAATATAGTTGAAATGGAAAGTGAAGATAGGACACGCTTTCGACCCTACTGTGATTTTAGTGATGATTTTACTACACCATTTAAATCAAGGAATTTAGGGATATTCAGATGTTCAGAATTCAGTCAAGTACTTATTTCTGTAGCTACCAACTGATGACATCGAGAGAGGTTGGTGACATAATGGATTAGGCCACGAAATCGTACTTCCATAATTTGAAAGATCGTGTCCAAAGGTGTAACCAGAAGAAAGGAATTCATGTAATATTGTGAAACGCCCGCTTCGTTTTATAGGTCAACGTTAAGTCAACATGCTCATGTTTAACAAATTCAAACAATAATTGTGCCTAGGATTATGCCATATAAACTGTTTTAACTTATGCAGAGTGTACTTACGGTCAATATTTCATTATCCTCCCTTGTATATATATTTTGTGTTAGTGAAAAATTTTAAACATTTTTACTCCATGTGTGCATTATTGTCATATTGTTGATGCCTGTCAATTGGAGTCCCTCATGTGCATAAAGTGGGAATATATTATTGTAAGACGCATTTTATTGTATTATGAGGGAATTGACTTCAAGCTTTATTTATTTTCCCAAGTATATGTAATCCATCCAACGCATACTTGGGTTTTTTTTGTTAATGCGAAGTCAATATCTCTATATTTCTTGGTGTGTTCCATTGAATCACCAGTTATCCGATTTTCCCCACAAACTAAAGATAAAATGACAACAACAATGTTATTGAACCGTAAATCATGTAATTTAAATATTTAACTTAAATAATTCTTATCCATTCCCATACAACTTGTGTGTCCTATATTTGAATGAATAAATATGTACCTTATTATATTATCATTACTAACTGTAATTACTAATCGTATGTGTAATTTATCGAATTGATGGTGCCTGTAAACTGGCGTCCCTCATGTAAAAAATGAGAATATACTATTATTATTATTATTATGCAGTAATCACAACATTGTTTTTCTTTCTAGGCAAATGGAAAAGATAGCAGGGGATATAACAGTGGCAGTTATGTAAGTAAACTTTTCTAAATGTAAATGCTTATAATGTGATGAGCACCATGTTTCATCAACTGATATTTTATTTTGCTTATTTACAGGGAGATACCAGTGGACCTAACTTGACGGATTTGCAGTGACATTGTACTACAGTTTCCAAATATAATTTCCAAATTTAAGCTCAAAAAATTACCACTATGTGCTAAATTAAGTCTTCTTGTTCTGAAGTAAAGCTAGTCCGTACTGAA
>OX235275.1:28558789-28745537 GCA_944472155.2 Trichobilharzia szidati | reverse complement strand
TATAATCGCAAACAAAATAACCATCTTGCAGACATACTCACTATATGGCAATATTTAACGTGACCAACAGTTTTGTGGTGAAGAAACAGTGAGTTCATCAACGCTTCGATACATTTTGAGCATCTCGCTATACAAGTGTTTTCGTGGAATCGAGTGACTGGTGGAGTTTCTCATTTTGTTATATCTGGGGCATCAAAATGAAATGTTAAGTCAGCGTATCAAACAATAGTGAAATCTCGTATTTTCATTCAGGCATAATCGTTTGGCCACAGACATCCAACTGACTTCTTTCCGAGAAGTTGAGTCCATTACTTACCGGTTTAGAGAAATTACTAAAATTAAAATCACCAACAGTGAGATTTTATTATATAACTTCGATTCTCTCTTGAAAATTTATTTATTAACCTAACATCAGTAAAAAGGCATCTTGGCTGAATGACTATTATGTGGACAGAAAGGGAGTGGGATTCACTGCAAATCTGTATTTGTGTGTATCAGCTGGATATGCTTTCTCAAGTAGTTTTCTACAAAATCTGTCTCCTGTGACAATGTTCAATAATCTTCAAGTCCATCATTCAGACTTCGTTCCTTGAAGTTCCAATAACCGTGACCAGAAAACTTGTCAACCAGTAGGTAGGTATGACGAAAATCCCGCCCCTGAATTCACGAAGAACTTTTAATATTGAGAATTTCGCAAGTCACATAGTGAGAACATCTCCAGCTGTGAATTCGACCATGTTTAGTCTGTGGTCATGTTCAAAAGTGAGTGATGAAATGGGGCTCCCAGTAATGATTTCTTCAGATGCCTTAAGTAGAATTAAAATGAATAATTCATTGTGAATTCTCACCAAGACATATGAAAAATCAGAAGTTGTCATTCACAAAGAAAATGCATTTCGAGGAACTTATCACCAAGCTGTTCAATTGTATGTGGGTCAGTGGCTCAGTGGCCAGATACTCACTAGCCAGTTACATGGTGCAGGCATCGACCACTGGCTGACGGACTCCTAAGCCTCTCTTCGAAAGCAGCTAGTCCGGTAAAGACCAATGTGTTTGCGTGAGGCTAGCAACCTCAGTTGGTCCAAACAAAACCACTCGAAGTGGAAATTCGAAGTTTGAGTTTGAAAATCTATGTTCGACTCGTGACACGAAAGATACTGATTCTCAGAATACTTTACGCTGTACCCAACGCAAAAGAACAGAAAGCGGTGTAGTAGCACGATTGTTTATTCTTGAGGCGACATGGAAACAGATTTACAATGGGTAATCGGTGCCAAAGCCTGTAAATAAACGTCAAAATAATATAGAACAATGCTTATGATGGTATTTCTCCAGTCCTC
Organism: Trichobilharzia szidati; assembly: GCA_944472155.2. Lineage (NCBI taxonomy): Eukaryota > Metazoa > Platyhelminthes > Trematoda > Strigeidida > Schistosomatidae > Trichobilharzia > Trichobilharzia szidati. The sequence goes on along the minus strand of OX235275.1, from coordinate 28,744,197 downwards.
CGCCAATCAGTACACGACTGAGGCAGTGGATGGTAGCACACACAGCTTGTGGAGATGCTGAGCACTTATAGTCAGGCAGCTTCCAGCGGGAATTACGAATATTTGCGTTAATCGAAGGTAATGTGGCAACTCTAAACAATAGGAACCCAAAACGAAACGACCTACGAAAGCACAAATGACCTTGTCAAAGACCAATCAGAAGGCTAAAAAACGACAATAGTCGTCTCAGGCGGCACTAAGCGCTAGATAGTGGGCGATAATACACATGCCCTGTGCTTAGGGGTAGCCTCAATATGTCGTTTCTGGAGGCTGGTGTCATATATCCCCAAAACCTATTGCTGGAAAAAGTCACCTGATCGGTTGCTCAAGGTCATTTGTGCTTTCGTAGGTCGTTTTGTTTTGGGTTCCTATTGTTCAGAGTTGCCGGTAATGTGCATGCGATAAGGTAAGACACACAGGATGTAGAGCTTGCGGTCATTATCATTTGAGCAATTAATAATGGGTAACTCTAAACTATAGCAGTTCAAACCAAAACTACCTAGAGAATGGAAAATGACTCTAACAATGACAACTTTGACCAAGCAGGAGGCTCTGTAAAAATGGAGCATAATTTTAATAAATCGTTTATGTAAAAGTAATGCAATGCTAAAAAAGTTACAAAGGATAACGTTCTCGTATATGTTCTCAATTTCTAGTAGGAGTCTTGATGCTTATTTTAAACCAATTCCTGCTCATAAACTCATCGAGATAACTATGCATCATTGCCTTTCTTGATCCATTCACAGATTTTATCCGTTTTTTTGAGGTGACTCCAAAATCTTTCGATGGAATTAATGTGAGTTTCACCTAAAGGATTGATGAAACCATTTGTATAGTTGACAACTTGATGAAGATAGCCCAGCTTTGATAACTGACTATAACTACACCATGAATAGTCGTCCTAGGCAGCATTAAGAGCTGGATAATTGGCAATAAGACATCTTCCCTGCATTTAATGATCGCCTCAATGTATCTTTTGTGGAGGGTGGGGTCAAATATCCCCAGCAGCTGATTTGCACTGAATCTCCCTCGATTATATTTTCTTTTCATCAACACCATCTCATCCACGGGAACAATGATACCAACTCCGCCAAGAACCTAATAATAATGTATATTTTCATATAAACATAAATTTACATGAAAATGCATGCCATTTTTACAGGCACGATCAAGTATGATATAATGTCAAATAGTAGATTGTCTACAAGTTAATGTTTGAACAGCTAAATATTTGATATATATATATATATATAGAAATACACGCATTATCTGACCCAGGCCGTATGATTATTGAATTGTACAGTAGTCCTCAGGTTGCGCGTGAAAATCGACTTCGTGTCGTTTTCAACACGTGTTTGTAGGCACACGATAACCAACCAGTATTGAGGTAAGTACAACGTTTACAAGGGATAGTAAGCTGTTTTAGAAAAGTAAAGGTGCTAAGGTGAATCATTAAAGTGTAATGAAATAGGTAAGTGCAATGTATCATTAATGGATGCATTCATAAAGGAAATACAATGGGAGACTATAATCCCTAGGCTGACAAAGTTCATTTGCAATGTATAATGCTACCCATATAGGTCTTACTATCATGATGTCCACTTTTGGTTTTAATACAATTATCCACAAGCCGGTTGTTTTTATTTCATACCTTTTTTGTATTTGGCGCACAACCGTACCCTATAGAGAATAGGAATAAAATAAGTCGAATCAAATTCATAAAGAGCTATAAAAAGTTCGGTTTAATGGAATATAATGAGGAGCAAATGAAGACGTTATTAGAAAATGAATGAGATGAGACATTGTGAAGTAGTATTAAAAGATTCGACAAAGGAAAGCATGTTAATTTATAAGATGCCCCATAAATCTGTGCAGAGCCCACGTGGTCGCATCTCGACAATAGGCTGACCGAATGATATAAGTTTAAAGGTAGAAGCATGATCTGTCTAGGCGATCATTATTATTATTTTTTTCAAGATAAAGATTCAAGCCCTCATAGCAATCTCGACCCGTCAAATTGCATATTGCTGTTCCTGCAGAATGGGGCGATTCACCTTAGTGTCCACCACTATATCTACTGGTCAGCATGCGCCACCCTCCCTCCTTTTATGATGTCAGGCTCTGATTGTTATGGCCACAGCAAATATATTGCTTGATTGCAGACGATTCCAAATGATATTTGAGGCCAGTTTTTAGTATTCCATGACTTATTCACGATATTGCTAATTAATGCACGTTCCTTAATCAGTAAGATATCTGAACTAAGGACATTATTAATAATCGCCAAGCCCAATGTAGCTCTGATTACTGAATCATGGTTCTCATCCTCTGTACCTGATGTGCATATAGGTGCAGATGATCACTCTGGACACCGTGCAAATAGAGATTGCAGGCGCTGTGGAATATGTCTCATATATATACATCAATCACTCGTAGTCAGTAAGGTGGAAGATGAAATACTGAACGAGGTACACGATTCACTCTGGGTCGTCTTACATGGAGGTAAGTACAAACCTCTCATAGGCTGTGTTTATCGAGAACCATGCTCAACCAAGGAAACTGATGCATTATTAGCTAAATCGGGTGCAAACACCTCCCCCTTTAGTACTAATTACAAAATAATTGCAGGAGACTTCAATCTTCCAGAAGTCAACTGGTTAAGTAGTTCCAGCTTCCAACGCTTCGACGAATTACTTGCCACTATTGACTGTTATGGATGGCAAATTACGTCCAGACACCTACCCGTGATGACATGTTGGACTTTGTAATTCGCCATGACACAATTCCAGTATCCACCTATGTTGGTAACGGATTTTCCAGTAGTGACCATAGAATGTTACTCTGCTCTCTCCCTTTCCCATCAAGAATACGGGAGACAAACAAGAATCAAGGCGCGTGGCATATCTTAGTTGCAAGTATACAGACTGGGGATTAGTCCAAGAACTCATACAATGCTGTCAATGGAGTGACTATTTTACCACTGACTCCCTGGAGCACATAACGTCACAATTTTCACGGGGATGTTAACCTTTATCCAGATACTGCTGCTCCTAGGAAAATAGTGAGATTACGTAAGCATCAGGCTGAATACATTCCAGGGGCACGCCACAATAAGTTGAGGAAGTTGATGAAACAGTACTATTCCACCAGGGATATATCACTACTTCCCTCAATCCACGAGTCACTTGAATCTATCAAGCGCTCTCAAAAAGACCTCGACGAAGAATTAAGGGCAATTAAAAGTACTTAAAAGTTAATAACCTAACAACACTTTTTAAAGAACGAATGCAGTCGACGAAGACAATCCCCTACTTACTTCACGACAAAGTAATCTACAGTTAGCCGGCCACCATCTGTGAACCAAATAGTGAGTGGTTTGCAAACTCTAGTTTAGAAACGCGCATGCCTGGTGAAAGCGCCCCCATTACAAGCTCTTCCCTCGGGAGCATAGTCCTCACCAATAACTTAATAGAACAAGCAGTTAAAAGCCTTGGACCTTCTACTAGCACGAGACCGGATGGCCTTGCTTCAATAATTTTCAAAAACAGTGGGTGTGATATTCCCCTATTACTTCCTAAATTATTCTCAATATCTATGGACACTGACACTTACACTAGTGAGCGGGGACTTAGCTTTATAATTCAACAGCACAAATCTGGTGATAAAACGAACGTTCGCAATTACAGACCTACAAATATAACCCCGGTTATCTCGCGAATCACGGAGAAACTTGTTAAGGATCGATTATCAGACTGTCTACTTAGGGAAGATCTTGTTACAAGGTGTCAACACGGATTTCTCAAAAATAGGTCCTGCGTTACTTGTCACTTTGACGTTCTCATCTGCATCACTAGTAGTCGCGAAGCGCGTAAGCTAGTCGTTGTTCTCTAGTTCGATGTATCTAGTGCACTTGACATGGTATCTCAGAGTGTTCTTTTCGAGAACCTTTACTCATGTGGAATTCGCAATCCATTACTGAACTTGTTAAAATCTTTTGTAGTATCCTGTGACTTTAGTTTCACTCCCCCCTTAAATATCAGCTACCTACGTCACAATAATTTTTTATTTACGCACTGTTATACTCTACTTTATGTTAACTACCTCTGACATTATCTCAGCTAAAACTTGCTCTTTGTTCATATTTTTTGCTTCCTTGAAGTCTAGTTCTTTGATTAAAAACACAACAACATCAATGTTAGAACATAGCTATATCATCATCGAAAACATCATAGTTTCAATGCTTAGACCAATATGGTCAGCATAAAACATTGCAAATGTAGACTATCATTTCAAGTACTATGAAGCTTCTTCTTCTTGGTGGCCTGCTTGAACGTAGGGCTATCAAAAATTCCACCTTACAGCATTTTGCGAAATTGCTTTGGTTTGTTCTGTTAATTTTGTTTTAATTTATCAATAATGTGTCCCAATCGTATTATATATAATCGCGCATTTTTAAAGTCATTACAAACTACTGCGTTGTGTCATCCACAAAAATTGAGGAAAAAGCATCACTGTGGATGGCAGCGTGCACTGAAGTGCACACAAATTAATCAAATGACTGTTCCTGCCTCGTTAGCACTAATTGTAGATCCCTGTACAACAAAATGGATTATCTTCAATCCCTAGTGTATTCTAATGTTTATCAAAATGCTGGCGTTTTAGCAACACAGGAGACTTGAGTGCACCAGCATTATGTTGATAAATGGATATAAAGTTTTTCGCCAAGATATAATAGTTCTAAGAAAAAATATGGAGGAGGGGTATCCAATATCCAATATCGTTTTTACGAGCTAGTATAAACCAATTTGATTTCTTTGTGCTCGCCTCTTGATTGTGAGGTAGAGGTTCCTGATCTTTGGTAAACGTCTGTGTAGCTCGTCCCGCCACTCGACTGTCGTAGCTTTGGTTGACTCCAACAGGAGTAGTGCTGGGATTAATTATATGGCGTCTGTAGTATGAAGTGTGTTAAGACTGTTACTACTGTGAATGGAGTTGATCCTTTCACCAGTTGGTCCTTCGGTATCGTCGTCAATAGAAAAGAGATAATAATAATAGATATAATTAGTGAAGGTATTCAGACTAACAGACAGAAAAAGAATAAGAAAACGTAACAACAGTCAGTCAACCGGTATATATATACCAGTAATAATGATAATAATAATAGGTGTAGTTAAAGCTGTCAGGAGAGTAAGACTGAAGAGAATGTAAAGAAGTAAAACGACCAGTTTAATTGTCTACCTTTGAATGGTGTATGCGATTTTAAGGGGATAGGCCATTTGGATACAGTCCTTGTGTCGCTGCATGGTTGTCCAGCCTTCGCTTAAAGGCGTCCACAGATGGTGCCATAGCTACATCTGCCGGTAAGGAATTCCAGGGACGGCAAACCCGCAGGGAAAAGAAGTGGGAGCGCACCCGGGTCCTTGCCCTCTGATGAGCTATCCTTCTAGGATTTCCACGAGGGAGCCTATACCTACTCAATGGCAGAACACCTTTGTTTGGGTGATTCTGATCATTTGTTATTTTGTAGGCAGTAATTAAATCCCCCCTCAGGCGACGGTAACTGAGTGTGAATAGGCCTAATTTCTTCAGCCTTTCGTCATATGGTTTATTTCGGAGACCAACCACTCCTTTTGTTGCCCGTCGTTGGACTCTTTCCAAGAGGTTGGCGTCTCTTTTAAGCAGTGGGGGTGCAATGATATTATGCACTTCAAGATGCGGTCTGACGTATGTTTTATACAACCTTAGAAAGAGCTCAGGAGTGAGTGCACCTAATTGTCTATGTGTAAAGTGTATGACCGCATATGCCCTCGCTACATCCCCCGTGTAATTTACGCTTGTGTCCATTTTCTCCGTTAGAACTAGACCTAAGTCACGTTCCGACGTTGAGCAGGACAAGCTTTCATTGCACAGGGTGTAACTTGCATTCTGCAGTCTACAGGTGCGTAACTTCACTACTTTGCACTTTTTCAGGTTGAAAGTCATTCCACTGGTTACCGCCCAGTCTTCCAGAAGCCTTAGATCTGCCTGCAGTCTATCTGAGTCCTCCGGACACTTTACCGCCCTCCATATCTTCACGTCATCAGCGTATAGAAGAGTCGGGCAGTTTAGACGGCATGGTAAATCATTGATAAAAATCAAGAACATCAGTGGTCCCAGGATAGAACCCTGCGACACTCCTGATGACGAGCTGTGCCAAGATGATCGGACTCGATTGACCTTGGTGCAAAATTGCCTTTCAGTTAGGTAGTCCTTCAACCATGACAGAAGTGGTTTACCTAGACCTACCTGGCTTATTTTGTGTAGGAGAAGGTCATGGTGAACAGTGTCAAATGCCTTCTCAAAGTCTAGAAAGATCACATGGACAGGAACATTCATATCCCAGCATGATGTCCAGTCGTCCCAAGCTGATAATAAGTTAGTGACGCAGGATCTTCCTTTCCTGAAACCGTGTTGGGCTTCATGGAGTATTTTAGACCTATCCAGATATTCCCTGATGTGATCATCAATAATACTTTCCAGTACTTTCGATACCACTGGGAGTAGAGCTACTGGTCTATAACTGGTGGGATTTTGCCCATCCCCACCCTTGAAGATCGGAGAAAGGATGCTTCTTTTCCATTCCTTTGGCAGTTTCCCCGATTCCATGGAGTGTTGGAACAAGTCGCATAAAGGCCTACAGAGAGCTTCGGCGCACTGTTTCAGAACAGATGGCCTGATGTCATCACAACCTGGGGACTTCCCAGGTATGAGTCGCTGCAGCTTTCTCAGTACTATTGCAGGGTTTATTTGAGGGGTGGCTATTTGGTCTTCCTCCTGTGAAACAGTCATGCCACCATTTTGGTTCGTAACGGTAATACCCACATTGCTGTTTAGCTGTTTGGCGAAGGCTAAACTGAATGTTTCAGCCATCTCCAGACTAGTGAGATATTGACCGTTTTGGCCTACTAAAGCGCAAGCCCCTTGGTTGGTTGGTTTCCTTTCCGACATGAATCGGTACAAATTCTTCGGGTTTGACAGGAGTGTTTTAGCAAGGTTAGCCTGGAATGACCTCCTGTCCCTCCTGACTCTTGCATTGCACCGGTTCCTGAGTTCCAGGTATGCATCATGGCCGATCTGGCTTTAAGATACGCGCCACGTAAACCAAGCCTTCCTCTTTGCTTGCAGAATACGCTGCGTGCCTCTCTTTAACCATGATGATTTTCTTTTGCGCTGTGTTGTGACTAAAGGGACGGCATCCGAGATTACTGTATGAATAATCTTTTTTACCGCTTCCCGGTGTTCATCCACAGACAGCTCATCCCATGCTAAGGGCCAGTCTGCATCGGACAAGAGCCTCCGCATTTCAGCGTAGTCAGCCTTGCTATAACACAGACATGGTTGCGTAGCGTCCCACTGCAAGTGCTCACGGAGAACGAGGTCGAAACCTATGACTGCATGGTCACTACTTCCTAGAGGAGTCATGATCTGGACCTTTTCGACAAGAAGTTGGTCACTAGTTAGAATGTAGTCTAGTTTTGATGACTTTCCACTAGGGCCCCATCTAGTGTCGTCTCCAACGTTCTCAGTCAGTCCCGTGTCCCGAATAGCTTGCAGTAGATTTCGGCCGAATTTTCCCTTAGCATACCCCGAGCCAAGGTTCAGTGATGGGGCGTTGAAATCTCCAGCAATGGTGATTTGGTCATAGCCCAAGTCTCGTATCCCTGTGATAGTGCTGAGCAGTAGCTGATTGTGCTCTGCCCCACAGGTGTGAGATCGGTAGATGCCACCAAGTAAATGCTTGGTGTGGCCTACGGTGAAATGACACCATATGGAGTCTGGGAGTTCAATAAGTGGCGGGTCCGTTGCGCGAACACATTTAAGTTGCCTGTCAAAGTATATGGCAACTCCCCCTCCTTCCTTATTATCCCTGTCTCTCGTGACCAAAACCATATCACCTATACTGATTTCATTATCGGCGATAGTGGGGGTTAGCCATGTTTCGGTGAGAATGATCATTTTCAGTTGTAGGTGTGGTTGGAGATTTCGGAGTTCACCTATTTTTACTCTCAGCCCCCTCACATTGCTATACAGGCAGCTGACAGTGAGTCTTACAACCTCAGCGTGTTGTGGGGTAGTTGACGTGGAGCTGTCTGCTGGTAGGGAACTTAGTGTTGGGACTAGTTGGCCAGTTCCGATGGAACCGGCCCACTGTGGTTTTTTCCCTTGGATTTAGGCAGGACACTTGGGTGGCACAGACTGTTGTCCTCAGGACTGCATCGCTCGAGTGTCACTGAAGCTTGGGGACGTATTAAAGCCTCCGTTTGCTGCCTCCTTATGGTTCGAGGTCTGCTTTCGCAACATCGGATGTGTCCTCCCAATTTCCCTTTGATCTCATACCACCGTTGAAGTGCTATGGCAAACTGCTCTGGGGAGTTGAATGTGACACTTAGCAGCTTTGGGGAGCTAATCAGTGTGAGATGAGCGGGGCGAGGTAGTCGGTAAACGGAGATGGCTCCAGAAGCGCCAAGGGCCATCTGAGACGACAGCCATCTCCACTGCTGTACGTCATGCATGTGTTTTTCACAGGCGGTGCCCGTTTCCAGCTCCGGGACACCGTGCACTGCCATAGAGGCAAAAGTTCCGGTGACTCCCTTGCCATTTGTCTGACAGCCCATGGTCTGTCTTGTCTCACCCTTATGTTAGAGCTTCTGTCGATGGCTAGTACCCGAGCCATCAATAGTACCTTTTCGGCCTCTTCGGCAGAGTCCAGTGTAACCCGTAATGGGGGTGGCTTACCTTGAGGTGTGTGGACACCCCTGTACAGCCTGCACAATTTCACTGAATTAATATTCAGACCTAGTTTATTGCACAGGTTGGACCACTGTTCCTGATCAAACAGGGCCCGCTGTTCAAGCAAGCTGTCCTTGCTCACAGGTACGTTAAAGAGGATGAGCGAATTAGACCGATTAACCTCAGACTTAGGTTTGGCCTTTGGCTTCTCGTATTCCTTTGCAGCATCAGCAACTTTAGGCTTCATCGGGTTCTGGCCAGCCTGTATTGTGTTGCCAAGTTTACTTGTGGATGCAAGTGGTGCTTCTTTAATTCTATCTTTCCTTGATGTTTTGGGTCCAACCTTGTGAATCTCCACCTTGTGGAAATTGGCATTTTCAGTCAGTAGGACTGGAGTGTCCTTCTTACTGTCTATGCCAAGTTTTGGCAATGTGATGTTAGCAGGTGGGGAGCTACATAAGACCGTGTTGGGACACAACGGCGGCGTGAAGTTTCTGCTAACCGCAGACACGCTCTGTGTGATTATGCCAGGGCGACAGAGTGGACAGATGTACCAAAACCAGGGGCACGGGTTATTTCTCATAAACTCGTAGTATGATTTCGGTACCTCTTTGTCGCAACGGCAGTGCACCCACCATTTGCAAAAATTGCATTCGAAAGCTGAGTCAGCTTTAGAAACAATGATATTGCACGCCTGGCATTCGTCTCCCTTACTTGGTGACGCCTTCGAGGTCTTATGACGTCTTGAGAGTTTCCTTTTAGGTTTGTTGTACTTCACACATCGGCTTTCAGTTGGTGAAGGTGTAGTATCCTGTCCCCCTAGTATTGCCTGTGCCGTTTCAGGAATAGACTGTGGCAGTGCAGGCACAGTATCAGGACAGGCGACTCCTACGCGGGTCTTTAGGATGGTTATGCGACTTGGGGCTGGTGTCCCTGCGTTTTTGCCTTCTCTGGCTGAAGCCCTTGTGACTACAGAGTAAGGTGTTTTGGTGCCATTTCTAAGGTTACTTTCTACAGCCATATTAACTATCGCTAAAACTTATGCTGTATAAGAATAAGAGTGCAACAGTATCTACCCACAAGAACAAGAATAAGACTGAAAAAGTACAAGACGAGGAAAAGAAAAGGTTTTCGACTTTACCTAGTACTTTCTGGATGATCGGCTTCACAGCAATCACGTGGTAGACCAACAAGTCTTGTTTATCTGAACGAGTGGGGAAGATGCTGCTACAAAAATAGCACCTGAAGCTTTGGCAGTAGTTCGAGACAGCTGGACTTACCACACAGAGATTCGATATGTAAGTAATGGTTGAATTTAATTCACCGGCTAGGACGATCAGGTTTCCCAAGCGGATAATTCACAAAATAGGTATTTTCCCGGTTAGAGAGGAGCACGTCGTATTCAAGGAGCACGCCGATACTATTTATAAACACTATTTACAAACTTTTATGAACACAAGTTGGTCTACATCGTATCACGTTTGCTTCAATTATTCTAATGACAATATAGATCGCATAACCGTCAGGTGTCGCCCAAAACACTTAAGTAAATATTCTTATATATACATAACAAATATTTACATAACACCCAACTGTAGCCTTTCTAATATAGTTATGTTTGCAGATGAATTTACTGAATTCGCTGCTCCTGCATTCGGAAACTCGTTGTCTATAGTCTGTGGTGATTTCAATTCATGTGATCACAGCTTTCTTACTTCACTTGGTCATGAGAATCTAGTCATGTTTAATACACATCTGGACAAATCACTAGACCTGGTTTTCATAAATGAGCGTGATGTATTTGAAATCCGAAGGAGAGCTCCTTTGCTGAACTCTGACCACTGCATTATTCGTATTTTACCGAAAGTGTACCACAAGTTACAACAAAAATTGTTTAGTCATTTAACAAGATACATGAACGTTCATATTCCCATGACAACATTCTAGCACCAAGAAGCATGTTGTATGATACCAACTGGGAACTATTTACTGACGATAAGTTGGATGCTACTGTCTCTAATATAACCGATTATCTGAAGTTTTGTTTGGAAATTTGCTGTCCATATGAAACACTGTTTTCGAGATTTGACAGAATCTCTTCTTTGCAACTGAAAAAAACTTAGAAGACAAAAAGAGAAGTTGTATAAGAATTGTGATAATACTGGTGTTCGTAAAATAAACACCCTTATGAAAATTGAAATAGAAAGGTTGAACAGACTATATAATGAAAAATTTTTATCATGTAAAAATCCTCCAAACATTTGAAAACTTTTCAATAAACTTACAAGTAAAAAACAAATGTTTGTTGATGCTTATTCTGATGTTAATGCCTTAAACACATCATTTATCATGAAACAAATTAATATGGTTTTAGCTGATGTACCTAGTCATGATAATGGTCATTTTCCGGGTTTTAAAGAAGAGGATATACTATTATGTTTGAAATCTTTAAATCCTACACACAGCCTTGGTCCAGACGGTGTACCAAGCATTCTTCTTCAAAAGTGTGCAAACATCTTGTGCCATCCTCTTACTCAAATATCTAATGCATCATTTAACAGGGAAACGGTACCTGCTGACTGGAAAGAAATCAAGGTTGTACCTGTACATAAATCATCTTCTGGAGCAGGTATAAAGTTCAGTCCGGTCGCTATAACATCTCCTTTTTTGAAAACTATGAAGAAACTTCTTTAGAATATTCTTAAACCTTCTTTAAAACCTTTTAGTGACCCTAAGCAGTTTGCTTATAAGTGTGGAAGAAGTACATTAGATGCAGCCATTGTACTACACCACAATATTGTTTCCTGCCTTGATAAGGGTGCTAAGTTCGTTTTGCCCATCATTGTTTATTGTTCTCCATTATTCTTCCCTGGGCTACTTAAGAAAGACCATATAATACTACGAAAAACATTGAAGGCTGTAAGTAGGGTCAGCGCTATCCCTTTGACTAAACTAACCGACACTGTTGTCAATAGGCATATGAATTCTTGTAAACACTTAGCTAAAGTTATCTTGTCTGATAGTGAACATCCTCTTTATTCACAATTGTTTCCTTGCATCTCTTCGGGTAAGACCAGAAGAAATTTCATAAACAGTTATGCTCGTACTACAAAATATAAAAATTCGACCGTACCATATTTGGCACGAGTATTGTGTGAAGAGAAAAATATCAGGAAAGAACTCCTACAACTTTTAAATCATTAACTAAACTATAAAATGTATTGATGCATATTATTGCATGTGTTGTTTGTTATATTATTTATTTATTATTTACTATGACCTAGCAATGGTGTGATTTTGTTGGGGTTTTATTTTTTCCTATTAACTATCAATATTTTAACATTTTATGCATTTATATAATTATAAACAGAGCTAGACCATCGCAATATGTAAAAGAAACGCAGAAAATTCCATGCTGTAAATTGTTATTGTTGTGGAATAAAGTGATTATATTATTATTGTATTTATCTTTTAAGTATACTTCTAATAGTGTATTACTCATAATCGCATCTTATACCATATCGCAGCTGCGCAGAATTTTCTTCTCTTCCTGAAATAGCGTTCAATCCAACTCCTGAGTGCCGCACACGTCACTCATTATTTATCTCAATTCCCATCGATTTTGTTTAAGTCTTAATTGTACTTTCACTTTACCACTATACCACTAGGACGCTGGCACAGTCCCTACAACCAGACAGGTTCCAAAGGTTAAACAATATCAACATTATACCCAGGGGTTGACCTTCTAAATCCGGCATATTTCCATTCATGAAGTTCGATAGCGCATTCCAGTTAGGTAATTGTTTAGGAAAGTAAACTTCCACAAGCTGTCAAACGACTAAACTTCTCCAGCATATATATGATGAATCTGCAGCGATGATACAGATAAAGAAGAACTTCAGTGGGAAAGCACTTTGTACAAAAGGCAGGCCTAGTTCAGTTCTCACGCAGGTCGCTAATTATGGCAAAGACACCGGTAACAATGTTTCACTTGGCGTCAAGGAATGAATGGTGGATGGAATGGTTGGGGATGATGATTAGTGTATGGAGTTAAGGTATTTTCTGTGATTCGTCGCCATTTTGATAGATTGATTGATAGCATGGTAGGGATATCTGTCAATGTGGCTTCAGAATTTGAGTTGGAACGTCAATCACACGTGACTTGGTAGATGGGTATATTTCCCACGTTGAAGAGGTGATTTTATGCATAATTGCAAAGTGTGCATTCAGGTGTCCAATATAATATTTGATACAGGCAGTGAGGCTCATTCCTAGTGAACCATGTGCAGATTAGTGATACAAAACTGAGAGTGACGTGTAGGTGTGGATGTCTATTGCTAGCACACGTGCTTTGCGGACCTTACTTGTGTTGTTTATAATTACTGCAATGAAAGTGGTTTGTATATCGTATAAATGGGTATTATTATTATTGTTCCCTTGGGTTCCTAGTGGAACATAGGGCTTCAACTGCACGTCTCCACTTGCTTCTGTCCTCTGCTGTTCTTTTCACTTGCGTCCATGTTATTCCATACTGTTTCATCTCCTCCTCACACGATCTCCTCCATGTCACCCTTGGACGTCCCACTCGCCGCTTCCCTTTCGGGTTCCACTCGAGCAATGGCCTGACGCGCGATGTCACTCAACGGCCTCCTCAGCGAGTGTCCAATCCATCTCCACTTTCTCCTGCATATTTGTTGGGCGATTGGTTCCTGTTTCGTTTGTTCCCATAGCTTCTTGTTTGTGATTCTTTCTGGCCATCTAATCTTCAGTATGGAGCGAAGACAGTTGTTGATAAAGGTCTGCAACCTGTTGAAAATATTCTTGGTGACCCGCCAAGTTTCTGATCCGTAAAGCAAAATTGACTTGACGTTTGTATTGAAAATCCGAATTTTGTTGTTGGTGCTGAGTGACGAAGATTTCCAGATTGGTTTCAGGTTGATGAATGTGTTTCTCGCCTTCCCGATTCTCGATTTGACATCCTCGTCCGTTCCTCCTGTGGTTGAGACAATGCTCCCCAGATAAGTGAAAGAAGTAACCTCTTTCAAATCCCTCCCGTTGATGGTGATTGGCACTGGATGTTGCTGCTGTTGTTGGTTGGTTATTTTCATAACCTCCGTCTTGTCTATGTTCACCTGGAGTCCTGTCTTTGCTGCTTCTTCGACCAGTTTGTCGGTTTTTGCTTGTAAGTCTTCGATTTTGTGTGACATCAAACATAAATCATCCGCAAAATCCAGGTCTTCTAGGTTCTTCACGTCGGTCCAGGATATCCCTGTCTTCTCGTTTCCCACTGTCTGACGCATAATCCAGTCCACCACAATTAGGAATATCATTGGTGATAATAAGCACCCTTGTCTGACTCCTGTGTTTACTCCAAACGCTTCGCTGAGTTTTCCGTTGTGGATCACTTGACATGTGCCGTTGTCGTACAGTTGTTGAATAAGGTTGATGAATATTTGCGGTACGCCGTAGTACTCGAGTAGTTTCCAAATTACTTCGCGGTCAACGCTGTCGAAGGCCTTCTCAAAGTCTATGAAGTTGAGGTAGAGATTTGATTGCCATTCCATGCTTTGTTCGATGATAATGCGTAGAGTTGCAATTTGGTCAGAACATGATTTGCCTTTCCTGAATCCAGCTTGTTCTGGTCGGAGTTCTGTATCCAGCGCGTCCTTGATTCTCTCCAGGATGATGCGACTCAGGATTTTACTTGGCGTCGACAGGAGCATGATTCCTCGCCAGTTCTTGCAGAGTCCTAGGTCGCCCTTCTTTGGTAGTTTCACCAGGTAACCTTTCCTCCAGTCAGTAGGCACCTTTCCCTCTTTCCAGATCTTTTGCAATAATGGAGTCAGCATATCTGCCGTCGTTTCTGGGTCCGCTTTCAGTGCTTCCGGGGGTATTCCATCTGGTCCAGCTGCTTTTCCAGCTTTCAGAAGCTTGATTGCATTCATGACTTCAGTTTTCGTTGGAGGATTGGTGTCAACTTGCAGTTGTGTACGTGCTGTTGTTGGTATTACTGGACGGGTTGTAGGTGGTGGTCGGTTCAAGAGTCCTTTGAAGTGGTCCGCCCATTGTTTAATCTGTCTTTCTTCTTTGGTAATTGGGTTCCCTTGGCTGTCTTTTATAGGTTTCACTTGTGTTGATCTCTTCCCGGATAGAGACTTGGTTATCTGATATAGTGTCCTCAGGTCCCTTTTGCCTGCTGCCTTCTCAGCTTCAGTAGCCAGGTTGTCGTAGAATTGTCTTTTGTCCTTTCTGGCACTCTTCTTCACTTCTTTGTCCAGTGCTGTGTAAGTTGAGTTCAGCGTCTCCTTCTCTTGTCCATCTTTGCATTGAATCATTTTCTCTTTCACCTTTCTCCTCTCCTCTATTAGTTTCCAAGTGTCTGTTGAGAGCCATTCCTTGTCTTGTTTCTTCTTTCTTCCTAAAACCGTTGAGCACGTTTCGTTGAAAATTACCTTCAGAGAGTTCCAATGGTCTTCCACGGATGATTCCTCAGTGGTGCCACGTAGTGTTTCCTGCTTTGCTCTGACAGTTGCAGTGAAAATGTCCTGTGTGATTGTGTCCTTCAGTTTGTGAGTGTTGAACTTGCATTGTGGCCTATCCCCAGGTATCCTCGAGGCTTTCAGCTTCACCTTGAAAGTCCCTTGTACCAGATAGTGGTCTGAACCCACATCTGCTCCTCTCCTCGATCTTGTGTCCAGTAGGCTCCGTCTCCACTTCCTTGAGATTGAAATGAAGTCTATCTGATTTTTGGTGTGTCCATCTGGTGAAATCCATGTTGCCTTGTGTATATCCCTGTGTTTGAACACACTGCCACCAATCACCAAATCATTGAAGGCGCAGAAGTCTGAGAAGAGTTCACCATTTTCGTTCATTTCACCGAGGGCCTCACGACCCATGGTGAGTTCTCTTCCTGTATTGTCTCCTCCCAGTTTCGCATTCATGTCGCCCATCAGGATTTTGATATCGCTCTTTGGGACGTTGTCCATTACTGTTTGTAGTTGACTGTAGAAATCCTCCTTCTTCTCATGTTCTGAGGCGTTTGTAGGCGCGTAGCACTGAATGATTGTAACCTTTTTTCCTTTTGAGTTGAACCTGGCTGTCATTATCCTGGAGGAGATTGGTTCCCACTGCATGAGAGCTTTAGCCGCTGTTGGTGACATCATGATGGCTACTCCCTCGGTGTGCTCGTGATTGTCCTCTGGGTGACCGGAGTAGATTATTGTCTCTCCAGTTGATAGTTGGCTCCTTCCACATCCGTTCCATCTGCTCTCGCAGATTCCCAACACTTCTATTCTATATCTCCTCATTTCTGCGGCTACCTGAGCAGCCTTCCCAGCTTCGTACATTGTACGAACATTCCACGTCCCCATCCTTATTTTCGCTTTCATCGAAAGAAGGCACATCGGCTGACTGGCTTCCCGAAGGCTTTCACCAGCCCGCGTCATTTCACTTCCCCGATTCCAGCGAAAAATAAGGTCACTATTTGTAATTTTAGAATTTTGAATATATTTGTGCGTTGAAGTTTTAGTAGCAATTTGGTAAGTTTTGGGGGTGGAGTTGCTAGCACCACGCCCCAACCCTCCCTCTTTATCCGGGCTTGGGACCGGCTAGAATACTAGTGACCTAGTAATCTAGGCGAGGTTGTATAAATGGGTAAGTTTACATGAAATGCATGCCATTTTCACAGATTCAGATTTCAGATTTATTGGTTGAAGATAGAAGGCTTGGAGCCTATGTTAATCATTTTCTAGTAAATTTCTGTGGTTGTCCAAACCCTTCTTGAAAGAATCAGTTGAGGGTGCAGACACCACTTCTTCTGGGAGTCGGTTCCAAGAGTTTATGACTCGGTGTGAGAACCTGTACTCAACAGCAATATGATTTCTTCTTTGCTTTTGAACTCTCCTGCTATGTCCTCTAAGGTGTTCCGACCTGGTGGGAAGGAAAAGAGAGAATAGGTCAGGTCCGTAGTCATTATTTAAAATTTTAAACATTGTGATTAAATCTCCTCTCTGCCTACGGTATGACAGAGAGAAGAG
Organism: Trichobilharzia szidati; assembly: GCA_944472155.2. NCBI lineage: Eukaryota > Metazoa > Platyhelminthes > Trematoda > Strigeidida > Schistosomatidae > Trichobilharzia > Trichobilharzia szidati. The sequence continues at coordinate 28,727,353 of OX235275.1, read as the reverse complement.
ATTTAAACTGTCTAGTTTTTCCTCGTATGATAAATTAGTCATTCCGAGAACCATACGTGTTGCCTTCCTTTGAACCCTTTCTAGACAAGGGCTGGAGGTCTGGATGCAGTTTTCCAGTCTCGATCTCATCAGAGATGTGTATAAGGAGGTGCACATATCTCTGGCTTGTAATTTGAAGGGCTTTGTCTTGACCCTCCTTTGTGGATCGGGGTAAATATGGCGTCTTTTATGGCGGCCTAAAAACATATCAAATTATATGTTCACCGAAAAATGAGGAATCCAATGAGAATCGTGGTTGTTAGGTGAGATTGGAAAGAACTGAACCTTGGACCGCGCGCAAGGAACGAATCGGTTGTTCTCTCTCCGGCGGCTCGCTCAGCACATCTGCTGACCAACTCTGTCTCGCACTGATTGACACATCCACATCAAGAGCTTTGCTCCTATCTGCTTTTCTCTACGCGCAGACCTCCGACGGTTGACAGCTCGAAGGTGTAGTGGAGGATTTGTATAATCACGAAAAGGACATTTACATTCCTATAATTTCGTACGTCTATAATTTGTGTATTTTGTGACTATTATAGTTTTTCTTCAAATAACCTCAGTTCTTTTTGTGTATATTAACTTAAGTGAACTGAATATCTTATATATGCGTATTTGTTAGTACCTGTTCTGTCCTTTTAATTGTGTGTATAGACTTACTTAGCTGCTAGGTCCACTTAATTGGTACACTTAATTGGTGAGCCCGTTTTGAACACGGATTATTTTCACGTATCTATATACTTATTTTTGCTATTTTGTACTTTCACTGCAGTTTTTTATTGGTGGTCTCATATTTGTATCCCACTTTGTACCAATATTCTCACACCTATAATGTCGACACATACTCAGCCCGGTATATCAACTGAACAGAGATCTGGCAGCGAGGCACAGGCCACAATAAACGCCATATCTGATTTTCGGTTGCCACAATACGGCTTTGCAGAGCCACGGATTTGGTTTGGAGTTATCGAGCCGTTGTTGGAAGCACGGGGCATTCAATCTCACGCAATTGGAATTGAGACGCTACATTTTCGTTCGAATTCTTTCAAACCGTATACAAACTATTTACACACAATTTTTACCGAAAACTGTTGAATTTTCACATTCTACACATAAGGATACTTGTGAGATATTATTTTTCCTTGGAATTATTATATAAACTCTGTTATCACTGACCTTGCCATCTGCAGGTTTTGGATGTATATTTTATGGGATATATCTGGTTCAATTTGCCATTTCGGCCGAAAAAGTACTTTATACTCAACAAAGGATTTTATGATCTAGTGACAGTGACAACACTGGTCCTTGTTTTTAATCTCCCTTGGTCTATCTAGTAAGACCGAGGCCACTTTTCGTCTCGTCATTACCTTTCTATTTCCCTCCACGAGACCTTTTTCCACTTTTGCTCCTAATACCACCTATAATATTTCAGATTTATTCAGTTTTCTTCTTCTCTGTCCAAATATCTCTATCCTGAACCATCGAAAACAACTTCTTTCATCATTCTTCACCCTGTAGACCGAAAAGCCTCATAAAAGTTGTGACCCCCCCTCTTCGCATAGTATCCCCCCAACAGGAGAGTTCTGCTGCCTCTTTCCAAGGCTAAACTTGTACATACATCTCAGATTCCAAATCGTCAACACTATTTCTTTATTTTTACAAACAACCCGTGGCTTTTTGCTTTCTCCCAAACATCTTAACAGGGGGGAGCTTTCGACCACATTTTAGCACTCTTTCAAAATATTGTGCTCCTCTTCCTGTTTGTCTAATTGTACCTTCGTCCCTTTCAACCCTCTGAGCCTCTGATCTAGTTTTCATAAATCTGCACTGTCTATTCTCTGTATCTGTTCAAATTTCACCACATCCTGCTGTAGCTTCTGTTCCTAATAGGCCCTATTTTTCTCAACTTTCGTTAATTTTGCTCTGGAAATTTACGCAGTTTTCCAAGTTTCCTCGTTGTCCTCAACATATTCTGATCACTCTGCGGTTTTTCGTATTACTCTTAGCGTTCTGTCATTCCCAGCAAACCGCTTTGTCTTGGCAATTTTCTGCGTTTCGGTATTTGTTTTCAAACTTCCTACTGTGACCAATATTTTATGCCTCAGGCACGAACTTTCACTTATTTTCAGTTGCTGTAATTTTGCTGTCTTTTGTGCATTGACCGAAATTCAGCAAAAGCCCGTTTCCAAAGGCTCTATTCACCTTTTATCGATTGCGAGCTAAGCTACTAATCAGCCACTCTGAGTGGTGGGCACGCCTAGACCACCTGCTTGTATGCTAGTGTATAGGTGTATGGTGTTCTTCTTGAATATTTTGTTTGTCTTTATTTTTTCCGGCCTGGGCTTTTTCTTTGCTGGTTCCCGATGACCATTCCAAGGATTCTCGGCACGAGGAATCGACTCGTGCAATTCCTATCACCATAGCACCCATCGTTCTCGAGTTGGCTTTGAGAGTGGCCTTTTCTTGCTTTTCCTTTTGTACCCGCGTAATTCTTTATTCTTACATATTCTGAAGTTGATCTTGGTAAAGTTGTACACCTCTCGTTGAGACCTGTCGATTGATACCTATATCAATAGCCCATCTCTTGTAGTTTCTGTGATTCTGTAACTCATCAACTTTCCCACTACGTCATCCCGCCCCACCCACCCATCAAATTTAAACCCCTGTAACTTCCGCACCCTTTTACTTTTACCCCCCGTGTTTGTACTCATTCTGCTCGTCTCTTCGAGTTCTATTGATTGAAAGCTATATTATCATCTCATCTTCCATAGTCTTCGTCTTCAAAAGTAACCACTCTCCATTACGTCATCACCACCTCTATTTCGCTGGCTATTTCGCATCGCTGTAACTTTCACATTTCTTCCTCTTTTACCGTTGTTCTTGGCATTTTTCGACTCCTCTCATCGAGATCTGTAATTTAATACCCATTTGAACACCCTGTCTCTGATAGTTTCGACTTTTGATAATTGACGTCCTCCTATTGCGTCATCATTATACTCATTTCGTTGCCTTTCTCGAAGTGTTGTAACTGCCACATTTCTTCACCTCTTCCGTTGTTCTAGGTATTTCTCGACTCTTCTCTCCGCGCTCCTTTGCTCGATAGTCATTTTCACGCTGCATCTTCTTCTTATTGTTTTCGAAAGTGGACTCTTTCATATCACCTCCTCCTCCACATTCATTTTCGGCTTTCGTTTTTGCTTCAATCCCGAAGTGATTACGTGGAATATCGTATAACAGTACCTTTCTTTTCGTTTGTTTTTATTTCTGTTTTGTTTCGCTTTTGTTTGCTTTGTTTGATTTTGGTTTAACCATTTGTCAAGCCACGGGTGAGGGCCTATGAACGGTCCGTGGCACAACTAACAGTTCATCGTTGGTTGTCCTCCAAACTCGAGCCTGCGATACCGCAATCTCCAGTCATGTCAGCTATGTCAAGCCAACCCTCATCATAATTCATGGCCTCTGCCATGGTTCAAGCTGACCCTCAAACAACAGTCTCCTGTTCTCCTTCCTTCATCTCCCAATTGCCAGCAGCTCATCCTTCGCCCCTCACATCCAATCCATCATCACCTCACTCCATGCGGTTCAATCAATCCCTATCCTCAATCGTATCTCCAAGATTCCTGTGTATATACTGTCCTTCAAACTTCGCTTCTCCGAGAGGTTTGTCTGCGTCAAATCCACCCCGCCGAATACAATGAGGTCCTTCTCGGTCGCCTCCTCAAAGACTGTCGAATACGACGAAATTGGTCCCAAAATGAAGAACTCACTTTACTGATGTTAGCAGATGCAGCAGTCGACCGATTCAACAGCAAAGCTGAACTGTATCAACACCTACACGACCATTTGCCACATCGTTCAGTTGAAGCCACAGACGCCGTCTACAAACACTCAAATGGTCAACATTTGTCCCATCATCGTCGCGCTCCGCATCAACCATTGACTCCTACTCGATGCCATCCTCACCTGCATCATCACATGAGAACTATGCTATTAGATCAGCACTGTATGTGCGTCCAAGACTTGAAACCTGGTCCACTCAAGAAGATGCTCGATTGATCTCAACGGCCAAATGTCTCGATTCACCTTTACTTGCGCCTACACAGTTCTTCGCACTTGTCGCCGAAGCCGTTGGCGACCGCACCGCTGATGCAGTTAGACTACGTCTAGCCAGGCTAAAATGGAGACGTACACTCAACCCATCTCTGCCAACAATAGTCCTAACTCCAAATACGTCTTATCGCCAAATTCAGCCAGTTACCTCACCCATTGATACGTTCACCGTCAACAGATCAATCTCTACTCCTATAAGTCCATGCAGAGTAACTTCAGATCCAGCTATCACAATCTCATCGAATTCCTGTACGCCGACTCAGCTAGAAGAACAGCGATCCCTCCAATTGACTGTCATTAATAATTATTGCACTGCAATTGATGAATCCACCCAACCAATGCGAATACCGCAGTACCACTATGCAATAAGTACTGTCAATAGAACAATTTTATATTCTCACACTGCTGTGTCAATGATCCGTCCACTTCTGCATACTATTGATATTGACGAATCAGTCCCAACTTATACTGTCAACGCTTTCTCGCTCAACCGAACCTCATCACCCACTGCAACCTTTGAACATGAAGCTCGAAGACAAATTGTGCCAACTACTCGACTTACTCAGGAGGGTTCAAGTCCCCTGGTGAGTCTGACTCTTCATAGAAGCCTCCACATGGACAATATACACGCTAACCTCCTGGCTGCCATCAGCGCACAACTGGCAAATTCATATCAGCGGCTGGACACTGAATCCACTCGACAAATTATTCCGCAACTATATGCGAATGATATTACTCTTGAGGAGACACGTCAACTTTTGGATAAGCAGGCCCACCAACTGTTCCCTGCAAAATGGAAACCATCCAAGCAGCGATACGTCTCCGGTCTCCCACCTAACTTAAACAACAAGAAGAGGCGACGCATTCTATATGCCCACATGCAAACGCTCTTCCACCGTTCTCCGAAAGACGCTGCAAACACGGTACTTGATGGCAGATGGAGAGACCCGTTTACATGTCAGCCTTCCAGTATAGGAGGCTTCAATGAATTTTGGATAGACACCTTCACACGCCCAGCCCTACCAGACACTAGACCGGTTCAGGAATACCTTCCAACTAACAACGACTTGGTCGCCCCAGTTTCAACTGAAGAGATCAAATGGGCACTAAAAGAAATGGTCAAATCCGCCGCAGGTGTCGACCGCATATCCGCCAGGGACCTCCAGAAAATCAACCCCTCTAGTCTGGCTGGGTATTTTAACACTCTTTTGCTGACGTCTTTTTTACCTTCACCTTTGTCAGCTTCCAGGGTCACCTTCATCCCGAAGACATCACATCCCGATAACCCTACCGACTTCCGGCCTATTTCCATCACTTCTGTTGTTACGCGCTGTTTGCACAAGATTATCGCCAAGCGATGGTCCAGATCATTCCAAATGGAAAAACTACAGTTTGCCTTCCTGCAACGTGATGGCTGCTTCGAAGCAACCAATCTACTTCACGCCATCTTGAGAGAAGCGCACTCCAACTACACAAGTTGCGCGTTAGCTATCCTCGACATCTCGAAAGCTTTCGACAGCGTCTTACATCAAACAATTCTAAGGGTGGCTGAGAGTTTTGGTGAGCCCCCAATGCTTAGAGAATATCTTACAAACTACTACTCCAACTCTTACAGTCTCTTCCACGAAGTGAATTGTCACCCAACACGAGGAGTCAAACAGGGTGACCCTCTGTCACCGCTTCTCTTCATCATGACTATGGATGAGATACTCAATGTTCTTGAAGCCCATGACCCCATCTACGTCGATGGTCATCCTCTGCACTACATAGCATATGCTGATGATCTCATCATCCTAGCTCCAAATGCTGCGGCTCTTCAAAACAAACTCAGCTGTATCGCCGCCTCGCTGGAGCCGGCGGGATTATCGATCAACGTCGACAAAAGCCGCACAATCAACATAGTCGCTGACAGACAGCGTAGAATCGTTGCCCTTTCTCCTACTGTCTTCAATATCAACTGCCTGCCAATTCCAGCCATCTCGCCAACAGAGGAATTTACCTATCTGGGTGTTCCCTTCAATTACAAAGGCAGGCGCTGCTTCGATCATGTCGGCGTCCTCAACAAATACTTAGACAATGTGAAAAGCGCCCCCCTTAAACCACATCAACGAATGAGAATCCTGAAGAACAATCTGATTCCTCGTCTACTATATTCACTGACTCTCAGCATCACTCACAGGAATACTCTGAAAACGATGGACAAACTTATTCGTGCAGCTGTCCGCCTCTGGCTTCACCTCCCGAAAGACACTCCAACTGCATTTTTCCACGCGGATATCAAAAAGGGAGGCCTGGGAATTATGAATCTCTCAACAACGATTCCGACTCATGGGCGCAAAAGAATCGAGGCACTAATCAACAATAGGAATCCGCTCATACGCAGCATCGCGTCCTCCGCCACCTTCACACTTTTTCTTAGGATCTGCAATCTTCCGATGCAAGCCCATAGACAAACAGTAACATCAGCAGAAGAAGCCCATGAAAGCTGGGCACAACAGCTTCACTCATCGGCGGATGGTTACGGTTTGACTGCGTCAACAAAATGCTCTGAATCTCACAAATGGCTTCTCAACCCCGAGATGGTCTTGCCCAAACTCTATGTACGAGCCGTTTAACTGCGTGGAGGCCTCCCGGGCACAAAAGTGAGAAGTACGCGTGGACGTCCTAGAGCGAACATCAACTGCAGAGGCGGGTGTGGTCAACCGGAAAATCTTCAACATATTCTTCAGCATTGCGCTCTACCTCATGACGTCAGATGCAAGAGACACAACTACGTCCTCAAGCTGATCGCTAACAAATTACGCAAAATGAATACCAGACTTTGCGTCGAGCCATGTGATCCAACGCCCAAGTCTTTCTGTAAACCTGATCTGATTATCTTGTTAGACTGAGTAGCATACATTCTCGACGTAGCAATCGGCAGCGACGCCTTCATTTTTATCAGCCATTCGTCGAAGATGTCAAAATACAGAACTCCAACGATGGTTGCTGCATGCCAACGGTTCCTGTCTGCAATGGGACATACAATTCAAAGAATCTTGCAAATTCCTGTTGTAATCTCTTATCGAGGGATGATCAGTCAACTCTCTGCAAAATACCTTCTCAGACTGTTTTTCACCTCCTTCAACATTTCGCACCTCTGCATCTCAACCATCAAAGGCCTTTTGAAAATCTGTGATGCATCTGTGCGTGGAACATAAAGACTAAGACGTGGAAAAAATTGAACCAATGATGTTGTAAATTTATTGCCATATCAAACTACTCTGTGAACGCTCGCTGTACTACCATCTGTTGTAATACACTGCGAGACAAATTGTGATACGTCTAAATGAAGTGAATACTTACCTCTGATTTTACTTAGCATCGGATCAACTGTTAAAGAGGACCTTGGTTGTACACCCGCACAACTAGTTTACGGCACTACTTTAACACTGCCAGGACAGCTAGTAGCCTCTCATGACTCTCAAAATGTGAATATTTCTGAGTTTTCTGATCAACTGACCAGACGAATGTCACAACTTCAACCAATAGCCCCGAGACAATGTCCCCGCAGAGGAAACCTAAGTAACCATCTACAAACCTGTAAATTTGTCTTATACGGATCGGCAACGTCAGGAAAGGGCTACAGCCTCCATATGAAGGCCCATACCCAGTACTCCATCGAGTGGAAAAATATTTCACAGTGAGCAAAGAAGGTAATAAGATGACAATCTCCGTGGATAGACTCAAACCTGCTTACACAGATGGCGACGACATCCTAACAGCGACTTCAGCAGACAAACAAGAAACCGCCAAAGCTCCAGAGGTGCCAATAATGCTACCTCCCCCTTGCATTACTCGTAGTGGCAGACAGGTTAATAAACCTGCCCGTTTTTTACACTTTACTGTTTAATATCTTTAAGGTTGTAGTAATTTTTTTACGTATACATTATTGATTATTGTTGTTAATTATTGACTTACGTAGTTTATTTGTGTCAGGTACGATATCATTTTTTTCCGAAGTATTGCTATTTTTTTACTACCTCAGTACTGTATATGTGTACATATGTATTCACAACTATTCTCCCATAATTACTACTATATTGGTTAGCGTTTTAACGGACGTTATCTTTACTATTATTATTAGTGCCATTCAGTTTGATGCCATCGTTCCAATTAACATTGATCTCTTTCGCAATTTTGTTCATTCATTTGTCATATAAACAGAGCTGACGTATACTCACCTGTGTTTCTTAAAAGAATATTTTTTGGTTCACTCTCCGTAATATGTATCCATTGTACTCCCACCCACTTCCAGTTCAGAAGTTGATGTCGAACTATTCACAAAAGCGTAAAAAAATCTTTTCCATTTTTTCCCCGTATTCCCATAGTGTTATGTAGAATTATAATTATTTTTCTTCTCACAGTTGTACTGCAAATCGTCAGTAGCAGTCCCTCCGGACTTCTAAGAGGGGGAGCCGTATGGCGGCCTAAAAACATATCAAATTATATGTTCACCGAAAAATGAGGAATCCAATGAGAATCGTGGTTGTTAGGTGAGATTGGAAAGAACTGAACCTTGGACCGCGCGCAAGGAACGAATCGGTTGTTCTCTCTCCGGCGGCTCGCTCAGCACATCTGCTGACCAACTCTGTCTCGCACTGATTGACACATCCACATCAAGAGCTTTGCTCCTATCTGCTTTTCTCTACGCGCAGACCTCCGACGGTTGACAGCTCGAAGGTGTAGTGGAGGATTTGTATAATCACGAAAAGGACATTTACATTCCTATAATTTCGTACGTCTATAATTTGTGTATTTTGTGACTATTATAGTTTTTCTTCAAATAACCTCAGTTCTTTTTGTGTATATTAACTTAAGTGAACTGAATATCTTATATATGCGTATTTGTTAGTACCTGTTCTGTCCTTTTAATTGTGTGTATAGACTTACTCAGCTGCTAGGTCCACTACACTTTCCAGTCACTCGGTAACAATCGATTTTGGAGAGGAAGCTTGAAGATAGTAGTCAAAGGACCAGTTATGTTGGCTGATAGCTCCTTGAGAAGCCTTGGATGAAGATTATCAGGACCCATTGATTTCCCTGCATCTAGTTTCCTTAGGCAGTTTAGCAAGATGCTCTGGTCGATGTCAACGGAATCTATCCCATGTTCTTCTGATGCAGCCACAGCTGATCCTATAGGCAGTGACGACTCCTGAGTGAAGACTTGGGAGAAATAATTTGCCATTGCTTCTGCTTTTTCTTGATCTTCTTCGATTGTATCGTTGTCAATAGTCAGGTTAGGGACACCATTGGATGTTTTATTCCTGAAGTTCATGTATGAGAAAATTTTCTGAGGTTGTGCCTTTGCATTTTGAGCCAGGTGTGCTTCGAATTTCATCCTTGATTGGTGGATTTCTGCAATAGCTTTATTTCTAGCAGTGTTGTACAATTGCCTGGTCTCAGAAGTCTAAAGTGTGGCAAACAAGTTCCAACATTTGCGTTTACGTCTGAGTAACTAACGAATCTCTCAGTTTATCCAAGAAGGGCAATGTTTCCTACCCTTTGGGACAGACCAAGGGATGAAAGGTTCAGTTACTTGGGCGTAAAGTTGTTTAAATTGGTTCCATACGGCTTCTACTTGAGACTCTGGGTTGATATACCAGTTTACTGAGTTGGCTGCTGAGACGATTGCATTTATATCAGCTTCGCAAACGTTTGGTCGAGATGGGGTTTTGGCCCTTGCTGCCGTTGCTGTGAACTTGAAAGTGAGCACAGCACGGGCACTTCTTCCCAAAGGAGGAAAATGTTGTATGAGACCCACATCCTCACCACGGGAGAACACTAGGTCCAGAGTTGAGGAGGAGTGCTGTAAGTCATAGCGCGTGGGCTTAATGATATGTTGGAACTTGGACAACCCGAAAACCCTTAATCTTAAGGTTCTTTTCGCCATTTCGGCGTCGTTCGCTTAATTCTAGGGCCGCAGACTGTCTTTTGACACGGTCTGCTAGGCTAAAGTCGGCGCGGACATATAGGCCTGATCCTTTAAGAATATGAGAGTTGCTTAGAATAGCATCCCTCTCTTCTTTAGAGTTTAGTACGACTTTGAGGAGACGTACAGGCTGACTTACTGTAGGGTCAGGATTTTGGCCTATTCTATATACGCTATGTATAGTAATGCCTGACACTGTTTGTGACAGTAGCTTGTCTAAAAGGGGCTTAACCAAGTTAAGGTCATGCTCAAATCTAGTCTTGGGATCGGGGACAAGTGACTCTTCCACTTTGTGGAGAATGAGTGACCTGTCAGAGAGATCAGGTTTGCTTGCCGTGGCTTTCTTGCTCTGCGGTGTAAGTGCCTTTCTGTCCGCCGTGAGTAGTGTAGCCGATGCGTTGTCCTCATCTCGCTTTTTGCGAGAGACTACATTACGCCATTCATTGGCGTCGTCCCCGCTAATTGTAGTAGGTTTCATCTGCCTGCTATTCACCGGTGTGGATGAGGCTTGATCCATTAGTCCCTGGGTGACTTGAGCTGCAGGTTTTCGACCCCTGGAACGCCTCTTCTTTGTGACAGTCTTTTTATTACTGCCACCGGAGGGTTTATCCAGTATCGTGGGGGCAGCCTGGGTGTCTGGAATGTGGTGAGTGCTCCTCTGTTCTGAAGGGCACTCACTTGTTGACAGAATCGCATCAGGAACATATGCTGTTTCGTCGATGGCGCCAGTCACGTGATCGTTGTCTGAGCAATAGTCGGTGTTCTACTGTAGTGGAGGACGCCTGCAGTCCATGAACTTTAAAGCCCCACTGAGAGTGGCAATGGTTTCTGTAATACGGAATTTGGTAGTACTACAACAGTCATTGCACAACCAGTTTGCTAGAGGTTTTCAGCAGCGTTTGTATGCTGCAGGAACTAGGTTTGTGCACATACTGTGAAACCATCTCTTGTAGTTGTCACACTGCATTCCCTCATCCACTGGGAATTGGCACATAACCCTTCTGCAGCGGTTTTTTTGATGTCTGTCTAGAGCGAACTGGCGAATAAATTTACAGGCACGATCAGTTACGTTATAAAATAGATTCGTTAAATATCGTAAATAAGTAATTTTTCAAAGTTTAAGTTTTTGGAATGTAGCACGAAAATAGCCACATTCTGACGTAGTCTTCATTGAATGACACTATGTCGAAAGCTGTAGCTTCTACAAGAAATAAACTATTTGTGTAGATGACATTACCCCCCAACTACCTCGTCTTCTTCATTGTAAAGATGTTTTGACGCATTCAGCATGAAACACTAATCATTACAACCAATATGCTAAGTGTGTCGCAGCCAGATTAAATGACGCGGATACCATTATAACTAGCCAGGAAATGAGAATTCCTATCAATCCAGAAAACATATAACAAAATTTTATTAAAAATTATTGACAAAAAACATTCACCGAGTTAAATTTCAACCAACATGCCGGATAAGTCCAGCCCACAAGAAATCAGAACAGACTCGTTTCAATGTTGAATTGTAAACCCTTCTCTAAGGTCACCATCAAGGTTGAGTGCCAACCCAAACTTCGTTTCGTTTTCTGCTGATAGTTATTGCCAAACAATGGAGAGCCTATATTTGGGTAAGTGCTATGCCCCCACGTGATTAGAAGCTCGTGCAGGAAGAGAATAATGTCCTGGGAAACTGCAAAACGATATAAAATACAACTATGAGTAATACGTTATTGGAAGTACATTCACAAGATATATACAAGAAGGAGCTAGAAAGTCCTTGGAATGATAGTATACATTTGCAATGTATAATGCTAACCATAATGGCCTTACTATGGAGGCTGTGACGTTTTCGATGAAAACAGGTTTTTTCAAACATTGGTGTTGTGCTATTTTCCAACCAGAGCAACCAGACTGTATGGGAGCGAAGAATACCAATAAAAGAGTGAGTTTTGGCCTTATAAAGTGTTATTCAGTTAAGAGAAAATAAAGTATTGTGATACATAAATGATATTCCAGTGAGGAGTGACTTCAAAAACCTGAAAGACTAGAACGGGTTCTACAGGCCTGTAGGACAAGCCTACCTGTAAGATATCTCGCTAATTCCTGTAGGGTACATGGGGTAGCACTTGACAAGAAGCTGAGTAGGCTTGCATATGTTAGAAGGAAAAGCATGTGCAACGTTTAGATCTGTACAAACTATTGTTTTGTTTCTTTTGTTGAGGATCTAGAGTAATGTTTAATTCACGAGCTGACAAAAATGCATGTTGAAAACATTTATTTCCGTATACGAATCTACCATGGTATTACGTTTCACTTATTAACTGTTATTACTTATATTATTAGGACTTGATTCTACCTCTTATAATCATTATTATTCTTGTCGATTCATTTAAAACTATCTTTTATCAGTAGCATTATCTTAACTCACTTCAGCAATATTATTATTATAACAACTACTATTGATATTACTCTTTTCGCAATTCTTGATATATTATCTAATGACCAATTGTATATCTAAGCGATGTATTTGAAGCGTAATGCATTTTATCTTGATTTTAATCTCTCATACTCCTTTTCTCCCTATCTATTTGAACATGACCTGGAAAACATTCTCACCTGTCTTTCAGCATGATTAATTCAGTGTAGTCTTTTTGCTTTTCATTTTTATACATATATATATATCCCCGTATGTAGAGTATTCAGGTGACGAGCTCTACCGAAATTTGATGAATTCATTAAGTCCTGCTATATTAACCTTTGTTACTTGTTTCAAAAATGCATGCTGCTGTCCTACAGATCGTAGCGATTCACATTTGTGACCAATATCATATCTGCTGATCAGCATACGCCACCCTCCCTCCTTATTTGGTTTTGAGCTCTGAGATATTTTAGCAATAATTAGCCGTTGCATTGGTTTGTGCCCGTCCGAATCATGCAGTATGCTGCCCATTGGTAGCTTTCATAACGAATGCTTCCCATGAGGTCACCAGATATATCAATAGCTGAGGACATTCTTAGCAGTATTATCTTCATACATGCATACATGTGTATGAACAAGTTATTACAAACGACTAGGAAATTAAGTTTCCCTTGAAAATTATAAAGTATGGTAGTCGGTATTACTGCAAATAAATTATGGTCTATTGAGCAGGGTGAAATGCGTAGTGGAAGAATTAGTGATAAAGTTATGTGGAATGATCCTGAAGGAAACAGTTGGTTAGCAGAACTTGTTATGCTGAATTTTCATGACCGACTTTCATCATATGGTATGCATCCGACATTGCAAAGTAACACGTCAGGCAACTTATGTCATGAATAAAAAATACTGGGAAATGTAATAAAATCACACGTTTTAGGAAGGTATGTGAAAACAGGTAGTTGTTGGCTGAAGTTAATCATTTCAACACAAAAATAGTCCGGTGTATTATACTAATTAAATACGTATGTAAATATGTAAAATATTGAAAGGTATGGTTGCTTATATAATTGTTTCTAGAAATACTTACACAAACCCATCTTATTGATGGTTATAGGGAAGAGAAATTCACTATATTTGTTAAACGTTCGCTGCATAAGTGGTAGAGCTGAGTTAGATGTAATTGACTACACTAAAGACTGAACTGACTTTCGTTTACCATTCTACCGACAGTTGTGGTCTTATACACAAGCTAATTCCAGATGGTAGTTGGTTCTAAAGAGTTCAATATTTAATGGTGAAAAAATTTACCCCAGTAATTTCTCTGTGGATAGCCACCTTGAGAAGGCAGTTGGGGTTTCGCAGCTGATTTGATTTAATATTTGCCCACGTTATGGATGAGTTACTGCAACCTTGAAGAGTAGAAATAAGTTGTGTTTAACTCTCCTTAAACATAGGAGTTCTCTTATCAGCTGTATACACCTGCCAACATATTCTACTTGTTGATGAAACTGACTTTTTCTTGATCTTCACACCTCCGGTTACTAAAAAGGAGAGTGAAATATTCAAGCTTAGGGTGGATACATGTCTTATAAACAGCTGATCTCGCTACTTGAGTTTAAAAGTTACGCAGTGCAAAGCCAGTAAGTCGTTTAAAGTCAGATACTACCTTATTTGCATGATCGGAAAAGTTTAAATCTGAGTATGTTATCCCGAGATCTGTGACTGTGTCCAGTTTTGTGAGTAGCTTCCCTTATATATAGGCATATTCTCGGTTTCCAGCGTCCAAAGTGGTTAATACTGCACTTGTCTGGGTTGAAAGTCAATTGCCATTTTACCCTCCAATCATGTTGGATTTCGCTTTCAACGCTCTTGTCATCGTACTCATAATTATATACTATCTTGAGATCGTCAGCAAAGAGGTATGGCTTGCCACACTTGATCACGGAGACTATGTCATTTATGAATAAGAGGAATAGGATAGGGCCAAGAACACTTCCTTGCATTACACCACTAGTTATCGGCTTTGTTGAAGACCACTGGTGGTTGATTTTAACTAATTACTCTCTTTCTGTGAGGAAAAAACATCCATTTGAGAAGCTTTCCACGTATTCGGTAGGATTGAAGATTATTTAGGAGTCTGCTATGTGGTACTTTATTAAAGGCTTTGCTAACGTCGAGAAATAATGTTTTTACTGAATGCTCATTATCTATGCATTGTGTAATGTAGTCAAAATAATCCAAGTGGCAAGTATCGCACGACCTTCTACATAAGAAACCATATTGGGATGGAGACAACAGGTCATCAGAGAGTTAGTACTGAAAGACTTCAGTCCTGACAATCTTTTCCACCACACGTGATGTCGATGGGGCAGTAGTTATTGATTACAGCTATGTGCCCGTATTATTGATGGCTACATTAGAAGACTTCTTCCAGCAGGTAGGGTATGTCCCATCGCCTAGTGAAATTAAGTATAACTTGAGCAGGAGTAAATTCATTTCATTACCACCGTCTTTCAGCAGAATGGAAGATACCGTCTGGACCGGGAGTGTTACTAAGTTTAAGATTTACAATAGCTTAATCAGCCCATTGTGTGGTAAAAAGTGTGTCATTTCGAGATTCGTCTGTTATACGTGGGAAACCCACGACCTGATCGTTCTCCAAGATGCATAGTCCGGCAAAGTGCTTGCTTGCTTACGGTATTCTCGTAAGCAGTGACGCCTAAGTATATCATTTTTGGAGTTTGTTAACCTACTTTTGAAAAGTTTGACCTTTTCTCCTGGGTTATGCGGTGGCTGAATGACGCGCATTTCTTTGAGGTTTCTGAGGTTTGTATTTTTCAACTCTTGAATTCTAGTGAGAAGAGACGTAATAGTATTTAATGATGATAAGTCATGATATCTGTGATATTTATTGAGTGCTTTCGTAGACTTCCTCTTTAACGGTGTCGGAATATAATCGCTTTGGGGGAATCTGAAGCTAAGAATCTTCTCAGGTTCAGTGACATCATGAATCGAGTTAATATTGTGATAGAAATTGTTAAGAACAACTTCTAAGGGCTCGTTCGAAAAGTACGAGTCCCAATTAGAGCATCTAATCAGGTGCTGACACAAGTCCCAGTCAGAGTGTGTATACAATCTTATAGGTGTCTGGTCAGCTTCATCTCTGCGCGTTGTTGTTTCAGGAAGGATTTTAAAAGAACATGCTACTATTTTATGGTCACTGGCTGGAAATTCATGTCCCACATGTACTGTAGATGGTGTTATGTTTTTCGTGAAAATAAGGTCTAGGATATTTGCGGATCTAGTGGCCGAATCTATGTGACGATGAAATTCAAAAGATTATGATACCTCTGCTGTCCTCGAAGTGAAGGCCATGATACTTTTGGCATGTTGAAATCACCTCCAATAATTTTATAACTGAAGGGAAGACAGGCTGTAACAATTAAAATGTTACTGAGCATATTATCACCAGGCTTCGGTGATCATAATCAATGACAGTCTGCATATATAAGCTGATGTATGTAGTGTTAAGTGTTTGTTTAGAACTGATCTATTATTTACTAGGATAATAGATAAACACTGGCTACGTGGTTTCAGTGCACGGACAACATCTTGATAAAATACTCGGTGACTATCCTCTGTATACATGTGTTTAGACTCGCTAACCACTATCTCTAGATCTTAGGAAGACTTTAGGCTGGTTTGTGAGGTGGTAGTCAGGGATGTTCTGTCGTTTGGATAGGGTATGCAGTGAGAGACACATGTGTGATGACCAGATATTAGTATTTTAGAGATATTGGTAACCGTGTTTGGTGCCGACACCGTGTCAGCTATCTCCCGGGAAATATGCCTTGCCCTAGCTGTTGACTGTTCGCAAGGAATTAATCCGATATCATGCGTGCTATATGCATGATGCAGGTGTTTCTGTTAACTGACACTGGTGAAAATCCTGCCCGAAGCGGCTAGTAGGGGCAATGTTGTTGTGAAAGTTATAATCGATGTGAGTATTCGGCAATTTGTTGCCAGAATAGGAAAGAAGTCTCGGTATCTGTTTGGGGATGTTATCAGACCGTAGCAAGTTTTGTGCAGACATTGGCACATGCTCTTCACTCAATACATAAGATGTATGAATGGGTCCTTTGGGAGTCTTTGGCTTAATCAATGTAGTCTGTAGCCGATGTTTAGGGAATTTTGTACAACTTTCAGTTGGTAGGATATTCAAAGAGGGCTGGCTAACAGTTGGTTTGCGTAGTGGATGAGCAGAATAATACCGATTACCTCGCTGTGTGTTTGTCTAGAAGTAGTGGTTGGATATAATTGGTTTTCCACTTGAGACCAATTAGGCCTACCTGTTGGAGCTTTGTGAATAATATTGGACTTTCTCTTAGTAGGATGGCTTAGAGGTGCTTGCGTCTCTATCGTATCAAAGGGCTGTCGTGCTCTGGGTTCAGTATTTAATTTATTCCCTTCGTTTTCTCCTTCCTTATGATTAACTGGTTGATGACGGCTAGCAGGACAGCCAGTACATGCTATGTAGGGTTTCTGTTGCTTGAACACCTCCGGCACTTTAGTTTTCTTAAGGGAAATTGGACGTTTGTCAAAGCCCCTAGAGAACCTGCTAACTTGAGTAGCTACATTCGACTGGTACTTCACAGTGGATGCATTGTCAGACTGAGGAGTAACTGACTTATAAGGAGATGAATGGAACATGAGTGGGATGGTTTTTTTTTGATGTTTTCTAGCTCTTGACGTTTGTGTCAGCGTACAAACGATGTATTTCAACACTGTGTTCTGTTGATTCACCTATGTCCACCATTTCAGTGTCAGCATCACTGTTTTTATATGATATTTGGCTGATATCTGTCAGTGCCTGCGAAAATGTCTGGTACATGCAGTGATCAGGTATATCACTAGACGGAATAACACATGGAACATCATCTACAGTTGTCCTAATAAGCATTCAGTGTTCCTGAGCGGCATCGTTTTCGGGATGGTGTTAAATCCGGTGCAACCCTAATGTTAGTGTAGAGTGTAGAAGAGCCTATTATCTTCCAAGGTATCAGAAAATTCCCAGCTTCTTCAGTAGACCTAAACTTGAAAAGCACCGGATTTGAGTGGTTTGCGGATTTCTTACGAAGACGCTAAACGATATATTCCAGCCTTAAGACATAAAGTTTTACGTTTGCCGATAGGCTCTCTGTCTGGGATGTTATAAGCCGAGACGTTGTGTGAAGACATAATCCTCTTAACAGCTTCTTCAACCAGACTGTCAATTATGCTCTCGGATTTAATAAGTGATTCTAGACAGGTGTTTTGTGATGGGTCACACACAGAGCTGCGTGAAGAGCATTATGCTGACAAACTTGCTCTGTAGGTCTGCTATTGATTTCAGAAGTGTCAGTAAATCATTTTTGCTACGAGGCACATTATCTTTCAGCTCCTCCATGATATCAGATACCACTACTTTGGATGTGTCTCATGGTAAATGTGTAGAAACCTCTAGGGAACTGAGGCCTTCAGATGGTTGACGAGTATTAGATCTCAGTCTCTTAACTATACTAACACGTCTGACGGACATAACCATTACAGAGACAGGAATTTGCACAATTCCCGGAAAAAGGAGTCTTGAGGATATAAAAAGATATTGTTGTTACATCGAAGTATCAAAAACGATAGACAGCTATATACTGAAAAATAAAAGGTCATACTTTTCTTTAATAGTACTTCCTGGGTATAAAATATTTAACCCGTGGTGATTAGCAAGAATATCAGATTTTGGGTTGTAGATTCCACAAGTGAATATGATATATAGTTCCAGGTGACTGAATACAATCCTTTTTATGTATGGATATGTGGATATTGTGAGGAACAGCGCTAATTTCCAAAAGAATATGGAAATATGACACTCTGAAACAGAACACCTGCAGCGCAATAGTACTAGCTATTTTCATACGTATCAGTGAAGCTTTGTTTACAGGGGTATTGATATCCAATTCAGCTCCTAGTTCCATCGGCAGGCATTGCTGTTGTGTAGTTCTCTGAATGCTACTGTCAGTAGTAGGTGACTGTTGCTGTGCACGATCCTTTTTTGGTAAATCTAAGCTAGAGAAGGTGACCAAATCATTGTTGCGCGTTATTCTGCGTTGACACAGTGTTTTGTCCTGAGCTAGGACTACAGACTTATAGCTGCTATTTAGTCTTAAATGATCATGAAATTCAGTTGACTTGTAACAACAGAAGGCAAAACACGGAAGCCAAGGTTTATTTTCAAGTGATCAAACCGCCATTTATGTACAAACAGTTTCATATTCTTTAACTAATCATTGAACGTGTGATTTTGGTTTACATTAAACGACGTGAAATAGAATGTTCAAATACATACAGTATTCTGTTGCTAATGCAGTATTGAACTGTATGAATATGTGGAATAATATTCCGTTGGACAGATTTTCTGTATCACACCACCACAAACGTACTAGCTTCAGGATAATTGCCGAATCTAAAATGACTGGACAATGAGACTGGCTCAACTTTTTACGAAGTCGTTTGCATTCACGTGGCACACTAGCCATGCTGGAACAATTCAGGATTTTGTTTTTCCAAGTCATTATAGGCATTGAGTCTGGGATATTATCAACTATAGCCTAATGAGATGAGGCTATGCGCTTCACTTCTGCAGCAAAGCAGTTGATGAGATTTCCTGTTTTGTTTAGGTTGTACTAGGGAAATTTTAGGATGGTTTTATAAAAGGCAGGCTGTTGTGACTGAATCCGCAAGCTTGTTTTGAGTTACATCCAGTAAAGACTTAACCTGGTCAATATCAGTCAGAACGGTTCTCCGTGATATTTCATATTGGTAGTGTCATGCAAGCAAACTGACCTAATTTTTTCTGAAGTTCATTCACTTGCCCCTGGAAATCTTTCACAAGGCGATTTAATTTACAGAACTCAGAGGTCTCTTAGGGAAAATCTTCCACCTGTATCACAGGAGTGAGAACTGCACTCGTTCCATTTTGTGAGCTAGTAGTTATTACTGTACTAAAGGGCGGAAATGCAGTTATAATCGAGCTTGAGGCACTATCTAAAACAATTGTATTTCTACGTACACGCTGTTTAGAAATTTGGACCATAATTTTTGGGGATTATTTATCAGTAAGCAATAAATAGATATCAGCGAAAACACGTGCAAAAATGTTACCAATTTCGAACGTATCGCGTTTGTTCCTTCGGCATATTTGTTGTCCGATAGCTTTTTGGTTGATTCGTCCCCAGAGCTGCTTGTTACTCTTCGTTTCGCAACAGTCATCAAATCTTCAACGTGCAGCGAAGATGGCGGCTGTTGACAACAGTCTGCAGTCTGATGATAATACTTTCGGTGAAACGTCACTTTATTTAACCACACAGAAGCACTGAGTGATTCTACATTTCGACTGAAATTATGAACTTTACAAAAGTGAGAGATGCGAATGTTTCCAGGTCGTGTTCAAATAGATAAGGGAAGAGAGAGTACGAGAGATCAAAATTAAGGTAAATTGCATTACGCTTCAATTACATCACTTAGATACACAACTACACTTTAGCGAATACAACAAGAATTGCCAACCAATTTAATATCAACAGTAATAGTTATAATAACAATAATAATAGTGTTAAAGTGAGTTAAGATAACCCTACTGATAAAGGATAGTATTAAATGAATCAATAATAATAATAAATAGGTAGAATAATAAGTAAAACGTATTACCATCGTAGATTCAGAGTCATGACCATCTCCTTTTGTACACAGAAACCTGGTTGATAAACTCGAATTGCACAAGCCTCTGCAATTGCAGGCATTTTCTTGTTTCTTTGTCTGCTGACAATGGTGAATGACTTGACCGCGTCGATATCATGTCCGTAATCCACAAGATGCTTTGTTATTGAGGATTTTGGCACTTTGCACTCAGCTGTCTTCAACCCTTTTGTCAAATGCTCCATCATGCGAGTGGACAATCTCCTTTCCGTACGACCTATGTATTTGCTCCCACAAACACACTCAAATTGATATACGCAGTTTGAAGTGTCGAGGATTGGTGACTGGTCTTTCCCAGATTGTTAAAGCACTCGCTTAGTGGTGTTCAGGATAACAAGTTTTGCAGTTTAATAAGTTCTCATGATGGCTTTGTCGTGTCTTCGTTTGATTACTTCCTGTACATCATCTCCTTTGAACGGCAAACTGATAAAGACAGGTTTCTTCGGAACTATTTGAACTGTTTTGCAGGGGATAATTTCTTTAGAGTATTTATAATTGAACTTCTCAGGATATCCATTCTTAGATAAGATATCCTTCAGAGATTTTATTTCATGCTCAATAGTACTATCAGAACAAACTTTTCGTGCTCTATTGAACAGTGTTCTGACTAAGTTCTTTTTATACTGGATTGGAACAAAGCTCTTGAAATGCATGTACTGTCCTGTCCATGAAGACTTTCTAAATATAGATCTTTCGATTGTGCCATCATTCATTTTCGCTGGAAAAACGTCTAGGAATTTAATAGTATCGTTTTCCTCGTGTTCTACTGTGAAATTGAGATTTGGATGGTATGAGTTGAATTTTATGAACATGTCTTCGGCTTTTGATCTGTTTCCACAGACAATAAAAGTGTCATCAACATATCTTAGGTATACATCCGTTTCTTGTGTATGTTGCTGCAAGGTACCGATTTCTAGGCCTGACAAGAATAAATCTGCAAAGAGTTGTCCCAAACGTCGTGACTCTGAATCTACGATGGTAATACGTTTTACTTGTTATTCTACCTATTTATTATTATTATTATTCTTGATTCATTTAAAACTATCCTTTATCAGTAGCATTATCTAAACTCACTTCAACACTAGTATTGTTGTTATTACAACTATTACTATTGATATTATTCTGTTTGCAATTCTTTTCGTATTCTCTAAAGTATAATTGTGTATCTATGTGATGTAATTGAAGCGTAATGCGATTTACCTTAATTTTGATCTCTCGTACTCTCTCTTCCCTTATCTATTTGAACATGACTTGGAAAACATGCACACTTGTCTTTCTGCATGACTAGTTCAATGTAGTTTGTTTACTTAGCAGTCTTATATCTCCCAATGTAATTTCAAAAGTATATATAGCCGTGTATGTAGAGTATTCAGGTGACGAGTTCTACCGAAATTTGATGAATCCATCATTAAATTGTGCTTTATTAACCTTTATTGCTTGTTTTAAATTCGTATCGGGAAATAAATGTTTTCAATTCTTGAAGAAGCGTCTCCCGGAAAGCACTATCAACGCACTAAATGATCTAGCGAAATTGAGGTGTAGGATTGCTAAACACTCCGCACGACGACATTTTTTTGAAGGAATGTATCCAGATTAATATATATCCTCGGACATTTTACAAATCCCTGAGTAAAGATCATTTGAGACCTACACGACCAAACCTTTACCGTCTTGCTGAATCACATTTGTGTCCTAAAACAGATGAAATCAGTAATTTATGCGTATTATAAAGCAAACTGATCAGTGTATAAAGTGACTTAAACTTCGTATATTATCTTTAATTCACTAAATATCTGCATGCCACTTCTAAAAAGACAAAAGAATCGGAAGAAAAGAAACTGAAAAGTTCACTTCATCCGGAACCTCCAAATGAAATTTTCCCAGTGGATATATCTTATTATGTTCATAATTTAACTGATGTTTCCTATCAAAAGAACAGGCAGAAATTCTGTCATTAGGATTCAGCTTCTGTGTTCCCATCAAAAAGATATATTCATCACCTCAGCGTTTCTCATGTTTGCTTGAATTCCTCTAGCCGACGCTTTGATTATCACCTGTATGTTGTCGAGTTTGTGTGACATTATACAAACATGATTCGTGAAGACTAGATTTTCCAGAGTCTATCTGTAGACCAAGAGTTTTCCTGTTTTCGAGCTCCACCATGAACTAATGCATGAATATTTGGATATTCGTCAGAATGAGTAGAGTTGCATCAATCTTGAAATCAGACGTGATACGACATTCTCAAACTTCTGACTGAGAATCATCCAAACTCTTTGAAACAAAATATCAGAATATTACCTATTCAGTAAACCCCTATTATAATCAGCACAACTTTATCCTGTGATAGAAAATGGAGAGCAGTCATGAAGGTCTACTATCGCTGGTAAAATTAACTTCCGGAATCAGTCACCGTTTCCGTGATATTTTTGAACTAAAAGCACAAATAAAGTCAGTACATGGAATACTGTATAACAACCGCTAGATTATTTCACTCGATAAATCCACAACACTACACAATTTTTAATGAGCAATACATTCCTTTAGAAGCTGTTTTCACCTAATTAACTCAATGGGTTCATACTTCGCTTATCGGTAAAATGACAGGAAAATGATAGCAAAGTATTGCGATCTCATTAAAATTACAACATTTTACCATCATCAAAGGATTGAAACAAGAGTGTCCAAAGTATGAGTGCAGATGAAACCAGAAGAACGGAGAGTGGAGATCGACAAATTGTGAATTTGCTCATATCTGTTGATTCTGTCAACCCTAATGTTCAACCAACTGTAAACAGATGAACACATATTTCTTCAGCCAAACATAGTGAAACGTGGCACTCATAAAAGAATCAGGTACAAATAAATTTGTACAATTCTGTGACTTATAAAATGCGCACAAAGAGATTCACTTTTGTTTCACCAGTAGTAAAAAATTTTCCGGCATATTTTCCACTCACTTATTGCAAACAATGACATAAACTTTGGTTGTCATATATTCAGCAGTTAAGTCATAGGTTTCAGTGAACGTTTCGTTAACGCTCATGATACTTACAAATCAAGCAGTGTTCATGACTGATTGCGGTGTTTTCAGCAGTAGCTGACATACAACTTGAATTGACATTTAGCATAGTTGTCGCGTCAACAAAGTTTCTTTGAGGCAACCAATAGATCGGTGATGGATGTTTCGCCAACTTCGGCCTACCTTGTCTTTGTTTGGTTGCCTATCGTCATCTAAAGGATACTAATCTTGACAAACGGTGAAGTTTGAGCATGAGGCTTACCACCGCAACCCGTAAAATAGAATTCTGCTGTAACGGTGGGGGACAATAAACATGTTTTCGGAATGTTTATTTCGAATTCTTTGAAGAGGTGCATAGGGCACTGTGTTCACCTTATGAAAATCGTCATTTGTACAGATCTTCCTTGTTCTGCTTCTTCTGCTTTTCGTATTGTGTTTCTTTGATTCTTACATGTCTCACTCATTTTGTCACAACACGGGTTCATTTGCTCCATTTGACATGAAATCTATCTCTCTCATATTTAATGTTTTGTGTTTATGAAAGTCTCTTCATACACGACTGATAAATCTTTTCAGCAGCGCACACCACACTCGTCTACCCATTGAATAGTTTCAAATGGGGTCACTCAAGTCTTATCGGTTCTACGTGTTCCTCTTACACCTTGGTCCAAGCCTCTCTATCCTACTATATCCACTTCTGCATTTGGCTAACGTTAACCCATTTGAACTCATTTTTCTTCTCATGGTCTAAGCAGGACCAGATGTCTCGTTGACACTGTATGGGCCTTCCTACTTTGGAGGGACTTTCCGTGAACCAGGCCCGCATTTAACCATCTACTTTATTTCTGCACCATTTAATCGACCACCGACTTCAACAGTCGCTCATTCTATCGTTTCCCTGTGTTCAGATTTTGTGGCGTACATCTACTGTTTGCGCCTGACATTCCTTACCGTTTCTTTCCGTTCCCTTCGCGATCGCGTGAAATTCCACCCTGAGTGAATGCGCAAGGTTGTGCTATTTATTGATAGTCTTGGTTCCCTCCTATACCTCAACTGAAACAGTGGCTTCTTTGTTGTTACCTGGGTGGGGACACGTGCTGGTAGAATCAATAGAAGCTGTCTCACAGTTGACCCCCTTTGAGACCAGCCACTTCTTCACTGCATGTCACGCTATTCATTTCTGGATGATATCGTGTAGTTCTGATCTTCTTGATACCCAGCTGTGTCAAACAGGAGGCATATTCTTCACCTTCAAAACAGGAATGCTAGTCTGTCGGTATCCTCTCTGGTAAGCCATGGTCTGCAACAATATGTCGAATTAGTGTGTCAGCCTTGGCTCTCCTGTGATGATATAAGATCATGACCACCTACATCCATCGTTTAGCGTCTTCTGTCATCTCCAGGAGGTACAGACTGCCACTGCATGTCTGCAGAAGCTGACACATTACATATGCGAAGCCCACGTCACCTAATGCCATAAATGAAATCGACTCTATTGGCTGTAGTATGCACTGATCTCCATCCATCAACTGGCGCTGCGGTCACCCAAATACATGTTTTATCACATTTTATTTCAAACGTGGCCAGTATATGCTTTGTCTCAAGAGGTCGATCGTTCTATTCACTCCTGTATATGCTAGCTGGTTATATTCTTGTATCACCTCATGGTGTAGAAGTTGAGGTATTACCGCCAACCAGCAAGTCGGAGTCCTGTTTGCGTTCAGGCTTAGTCGACCTTTCTGTCTTAGTAGCGTGGTTAGCTGCCTAATAGCCGTAGACTACTTCATTCCTATTCTCTTGGGGATCACCAGTGTTTTTGTAATGAAGATAGGGTTTGATTAGTGGTCACAGGCAAGTCTTAATTAGTCTTGTCCCAAAACATGCACAGCAGAAGCAGCTTCCAGTAACCCATTTCGGTTCTCCGGTCTAGATCAAAAGTCTGGCAAACGATTTTTTTTGCCAGGAATGTGTAAAGTGGTGAAGTATTGCTTCTGTACGTGCAACATCCACCGTGACAGTTTCCCACTTGGGCCTCTCGCCATCCTCGGAAACTTCAGTGGCTTGTGAATAGTTTCGATGTGGCCGAGCAAATACGGTCTCCATTCCTCTACCACCCGTACTACCGCCAAATATCACGTTTCTATTGTTGAATGCTTCTTCTCCGTTCGCCTTAAAACACGACTAGCACATGCAACAACTTCACCCTGGCTAGGTACTGATCCTGTGCCGTAGTCACTCGCATCTGTGCACACTGTGAATTCTTTTCCGTGTACAAAGCACCTGCTGGTCGAAACGACACGTGCTTAAACTGAAACTGTTTCTGACCGACAGTGATAGATGGCTTATCTCTGTTGCTGTTGTTTCAGTATCTGCCAATATCCTGACCGGATTTCTAGAATTGCAGACAAATCCGTGCTTTGTAGGCAATCCTAGGTTTCTGCTTCAGTTGGAATGGCACAAGGTTACAACTCCACCATGGTGTTTAGCTGTCGAAAATTGATGCGGAATCTGTGCTTCCCAATTGCTTTCTTCACTAAAGGAACTGAGGAGTTATGCGGGTTGTCAGTTCACTCAGGTATATCATTACGAGACATCTTCACATGCAGCTCGACTTCGCCTTCTACATGACATGAGATTCTGCGCATTGTGGATGGTGCCAATTTCCTATGGCTCAGTGGGACCACATACCTCACATTGTTACAATTACCGTAAAGATCTCTATCTCCAGTGAATACATGATCATATTTGTTAACTGGCACTATCATATTCTGTATTATTTACTCATTAAAACTTGTCACCTTGTCTTTCTCTTACATTCAGATAGGTCCGTACTTCGTATTCACAGCCATCTTCTTCGTGTTAATCACTTCCTCGACCTCTCACAGAAAATCACTTCAAAGTACTGTTTGCCATAACTCGCTCACGATGATGAATGAGAACATTGCTTTGCTAACACCAATAAGAACGCTACAGATTAACGTGCCCATGATGTTTGACACGTGTTCACCTACCATTTGAACTGCTGATGAACACGGTCTTAACATGGATTCTTATCTATCGGTGAAACTGCCCTTTTTTTTCTAATGAACATACAGATTCTCGGCCATGCGCTCGCAAATTAGAATACACGGCCACCTCTCAATAGTCTCTACAACTTCTAGTCTTATAGGAGACAACAGATACACAGTATTTGTAATCCATCGAAAACAGAATTGGGTGTTTTTGTCAATGAGAAGGCAATATATCTATATTTGTTGATGTGCTCCACTTGATGATTAGCTAGGAGATTGTTCACACAAACTAAAGACAACAAAGACAGCAACCATGTAAGTTCACCATGACTAAAATTTATGCAATTTAAATAATATTTATCCATGCCTGTAAAACTTTTGTGTCCTACATGGATAAGAATAAGTATCTATTTTGTTATATTATTTTTATTAAATATGCTTACTAATCGTATATGCAATTTATCACATTGATGATGTCTGTAAGCTGGCGTCCCTCGTGTAAAAAAAATGAGAATAAACTGTTATCATTTTACTTTGCCGCTTCGAGTAGACAATTGCGAATTTCTCTATTGATAAATAGTTCACAATTGTTTCCATTTCTTTATTTAGAAGCTAAATTTGTTTGAAAATTTGGGTTCACACATACAGCTCTCATACCAGTGTTATCTCTTGCACGATGAAGAATGCTTCAGTTGGTTATACTCATTAGTGACAGGGAAGATCTACACATCGGGGATATCCGGAAAGTTTGAAAAGCAGTATACGCGGGACAAAATTTGAGTGTGTTTGTGGAGGCGAATACACAGGTTGTACAGAAAGGCGATTGACCAATCTCATGATGCGGCATTTTATAAAGTGTTTGAAAACAGCTGAAGTCAAAGTACTAGAAAGTTCAATAACTAAGCACCTTGTGGACTACGGACATGATGTTGGCGCTGTCACTTAATTCACTTTTGTCAGCAGAAAAATGAACACGAATACCGTTGCAACTCTGGAGGCTTGTGCGGTTAGAGTTTATAAACCAGGTCTCTGTGTACAAGAGGAGATGTTGGTCACTCAAAATCTACCATGGTAATATCTTTTAATGACTAACTGTTATTCTCATTACAAAAAGGTTTTTATTCCACCTCTTATTATTACTATTTCTGATTAATTTGAAACCGCCCTGTGTAAGTACCACTGTCTTAACTCATTTTGATATTATTATTACTATTACTAGTATTATTATTATTATTATTATTAATACTACTCGGTTGGCAATTCATGCTATAGTTAGGTTCTTTCTCTGATGAATAATTGTTTATCTAAGTGAAGGGAATGAACTATAATACATTTTACCTTAATTTTATTCTATCATACTCTGTTTGAACATGTCCTGAAAAGCATTCACACCTGATGTTCTATCCAGTGTAATTTGTTTACTTATTGGTAAACCTATCAGTCCGCAGTGTAACACCAATGGTAAATTTATCCCAGAATGTAGGGTATTCATCTGAAGAGTTCTACGGAAGTTTGGTGTATACGTTAGGTTGTGCTTTATCAAACTTTGTCATTTGTTTTGAATTCTTAGCAGGAGATAAATGTCACTGTACAGTGCACCAGTGACAGGAATTATAAACACTTACATCTATCTTTGAATATCTACAGTAATGCTGAACATCCTAGTTCCATGTGTTCAGTTTAATAGAGAGAGAGGAACCGATTGTGTAAGAAATAATCAGGAAGAAATGGAACTGGATTGGCCATACTCTCAGAAAACCATCAAGTGACAACACAAGACGGGCCCTTGAGTGCAACCCGAACGGGAAGCGGTGAGTCAGTCGTCCAAGGGTAGCACTGAGGAGGTCATATGAAGAGGAGATGAAAGCATGTGGGCAGACGTGGAGCCAAGTGAAAACGTTGACAGAGAACCGAATGCAATGGAGAAGTGCTGCTGAAGCCACGTGTTCCTCTAGGAACTAACAGAAACAATAATAATAATGATAGTTTAATAGAGTACACTGTTTACGAATTCAAGCGAAAACAGAGAATTAGCCATCCGCTTAATGTACCACTTCAATTTACTGTCTATCCAGCAGGCATGTTTAGTGTTCAAGTTTCTTAACTACTCATATCAGACAATAGTAGTAGTAGCAGTAGTGTGTGTGCCACCACACCACACGCTTAATACGCTTAAGCTGCATCCTTAACTAGATAATTTCTCAGAGAAACTTTATTATGTATAATGTAATTGATTTATTTTGATATTATTTCTTTCTATTCATATGCCGTGATGAATTCAAAGCATTTGCTTCGTATGCTGCTATGCTTTATATAAGGTTGATTTCTCTGTCAGTGGTTTTTGTAATCACTAAACATGCCTACAATACACGCCTGGTGTATGTTAACAAACGTTGACCGCCTAATGTTAATATATTATTCTGATAGCAAATTTTATGCATTCATATTATGTGATATATGTGGTGTGATGAAAGTTTATCGTAAGTGTTTTCTTTTTAATTAGAAATTTTATCACGCATAAGAGGAATGTGAAGTTCTGTGGCTGTAACAGACACCACACTAACGAACTCTTCTTATCAAAAACAAATGATAAAATTTTAATATTATTTAAAAAAATCTATTCAGTTTTATATAGGTCAAGAAACATAAAGATAAGGTAGATTTTCCTAACAGAGCCAAGTGAGTTTCATTTATCTGATAATTAATTAAATTTTCATGAGTATAGTACTAAATCAAAGGTTTGCGTAAAGCGTATGAGGCAAACGATGATTATTCCCGGTTGAAATGCCTGAAAATGTTCACATTTTATTCAATACATGACGTTGGTGGTTGCCAAGTGGTTAATGGCACCATGACTCCATCATGTCACCTTAAAATTACTGGTTTTTATCCGTTAATTGGAATTAAGCAGCGTAAGATATGCTTTGTTTTTGCATTTGTGAACACTTGAGGTTATCGGGTGGCCCCGACTTTTGAAATCTGGGCACTGTCATGGTTTGTTATTACATCTGATTCTCGATCTGTTGGATATATCACACACAGCGATTCACTACTGCTTACTAGATGACGAAGTTCCGAACAAAAATTTATTATTGCTTATAATCCCACCACTTATAAATACACTACCTCGAAATTTTAGTTTCATAGTTTCTTTTTCCTCAGTTTTTGTAGTGGCAGTAGAATTTCGCCTGATGACGGCACACATGTTAAATCATACCAACTCCACGAGTCCTCCGTTGAATCAATGTTTGAAGCTTCTGCGATCAAGGGATATTTCAAGACTGACATTTTATCCAATCGCATTGTATGATAGTGTGTAATTGCATGTTGTGGTACAGCTGAAGTATTTTCAACATTTCGTATCGTAATATCAGTCTTCAGATTGCATAGAGTACAGTTGAAGGACATTTGAAAACGGAGGATTTGTTTACCAATCAAACTGAAGATACGCACACTAGTTTTGATTCAACGTGTACCTCGGCCATAAGGCCGATTCCGCTACCTCTACAACGAATGGGAAGCAATAAAGAAAACTGTGACACTAAAGTGTCAAGGATGTATAGTCATAATTCATGTGATGATAAACAATAATAAATTGCGTGTGGAACCTCATCATACAGTAAATAATTCTGTTTCGTTGTTTGTGGTGCACTCAATAAACAAGGTGAAATGGATTTCGCCGATTTTGGTGCGATGGTGACTAATTGACAGTGTACTCACCTGCCTCTCAAGTAGTCCAGGTCCAATAGCTGCTAAAACAGGATTAGACCGTCTCTGTCGTTATCAAGCTGAGATTAGGCCTGAAAAAGAATGGAGATTGGACATAAGGCTAGCATCTTCCCTCCACAAAAGCAGACTACGACACCAGGTCTTGTTGTCTTCTGGTCCACTGGAATGAGAAAATGTTTATTAGAAATCAAAAATTCTGTTTCGATACAGTTGTGCAACTTCATTCGTCAATTAAGAGTTTGTGCGTATACATAACACAAGGTGAAGTCCATCGACTAGGAAGCTGCCCAGACTCACACAAAGAAATCTGTCAGTATACTTGCTGAAGAAAGAAATAGGAAGAAGCAATAGTTCAATTCAAAAAAACCCTGCTCTTAAAATGTCAATCATATCAATAGAAAAATCCTGCAAAGTGATATAGAAGGCATGTCGGAGTTGGTTGAAGGATTCCCGGCTACTTCGATACACTGGGAAATCCCTGAATCAATCAAACACAAGTCGTTCATCGAATTCTCTTATCTAAAGTGACATTGAGCATCCGTACATAATCTCACACAATCACAAAATCTCACCTGAACAAATGAAACTGGTTTCAATGAATGAAGAAGCAAGCCACAGTGTATGAAGAGTGACAAATGTCTGCTTTACAAAGATAATTTTGCTTCCCTGAGGTCGAATCTAACGAAGGTGAATATTATAGAATATGTCCTTGTTTGATTATTATCTAAAGAGCGTAATTCACGTTTCAGCATCACTCTTGTGTTCGTAAATCTCCTCGTGCATTAAATGGAGACTTTAATCCATCCTCATATCAGAATGATTTGATACGGAGACTGCTTACAGCAGCTTCAAAGGGTGTTGCGTTATTCACTTACCGATGTTAGCCCTGTGACTTTATTCGGCTTCCTCCCCACTGTCTAAAACACTTCGTCAACTGTAAGGAGTGGTTCAGTGTGAGCCGGATTTTCGGAAAGATGAAGCGGTATGTTCTCTTTCTGTGTCTTTGAGCTAAATCTGTCTTTGACAGAATGCAAATCTTTAGTATTAATTTACTTGTTTTACCTGTTACAAGTCGTGGCTAATCACTGACGACTATGCATTCTGCGGCATCACATTTGGAGGTCCTGTGCGATGCATTCAAATACAGTGAATATTGTGGACATTCGATTCATCACGAAAACTATTTTTTATACAGATACTTTTATCCAATAAGTGCTGGTGAAACCTTTTTACGCTGGTTCTCAATGCAATTTCATCTTCACAGTAATTGGATCAAGCTGTTTGCTTGCAAACGTTCAATGGAGGTGATTCTCATGCCATCACACTGTCTACATCCGAATCGCACATGAATGGCCACAGATTCAGTTTAGTTATTTATGTTTCTGTTTGCTGAACTAGTTGCCATAAAATGCAGCACCATTCATGACGACTACACTGATATAAAGTCACTTCTTCTATTTAGTTCAGTTAGTTATCAATCACTTTACAGGAAAAATTTCTGACAATTTAGTGTGTACTTTCATCACTCAATGCCTTCACTCGATATTGAAGACGAGTTGATCAGTTGGGATCGATAGATTACAATAAACGTTTCTAGACAAAAATTTCATCACGGAGATATTTACTTTGAATGGAACATTGAGTGAAATCCTCTGTAAAGCTCTCTAATGCAACCTGCATGTGAAGTGACGAGTTAGGCGTCTGAGATTGACGTGACGAATATCACATGAATAGGAAGGAGAAGCTCATGGGATGTAGTGGAGACATCTAGAAAATACGACAAATAACGGGACGAAATGCAGATGTATTGTTGAAGCCCTGAGTTCAATTCGAAGTGCAAGCGACAGATAACACGGACTATACACAATAGATGATAGAAAATACTAAGAAGTTCATGTTGACACATAACCATAATAATGTTTCATTTATGCCCTGAAATCTTCATCGGGTTTTGGATAGTGTCTTGTTTAAAACTTTGAGGAATTTTTACAATTATTCTAAATTTCCTAATTTCACGAGATATCGTACTGTCGACCTATAGACTTATTGCATATTAAATATGACTCCGAATACAATACCATAGTACACCCACGCATTCACGTTCTACGACGTACTGACGCTGTACACTGCCAAAGATGAACGACGCCGTACTAAAAAGCAAAAGTGAAAATTTGAAAAGATGTATTGTCAACGAAATCAAATTTCGAAAAGTGTGAGGCGAACGAAAAGGTTCCTAACCACACAAAACATATATGTAACAAAGAATAGCAATTTTCAGTAATACAATGACGAATAATTCACAAGCAAATGAAAGATTAGTTTTTGCAAATGTATCATATACGTATGTGAACTATTTTTGAAGGCGTATGTTTTGAATTAATATAGGGGTACTCACTTATATTCTCCTTTTGCTGTCGATGTCGAGTCACATTCAAGAGTGCATTATACAAGTAGATGTATGTTACGGACATTTGAATCAGCTCCACAGAAGCAGATGTACTGTGATAAGCTTGCTGATGTGGCCTAGTGCTCCAGTTTGTCCTGCATATGCTGGGCGGATGTTTCGTTTTACAGGGTGACAGGGAAGTATGCTTTATCGGGAGAATTCGAAAGATGCTTTCAGAGGATGGCTGGCTTATTATCACTTCCATTTTTGAGGTTCAGCAGCAACATCTTTTGAAAGCAACTTGGATCTGTTCAGCAGTTATTTTGACATCAAATCTATGCCTCTCTATCTCGGTGGGAAGTCAACGGTTCAGCAGGATTCTTCCGAGCTCCCTCAGGTTTCTGTGGAAAGCATGTTTGAGATATGTGAATGTATAATATTCTTCTTTCCGTTGTCAAGCCTCCATTGCGTGTAGGTTTTTATAAATTGATCTCATTGAAGAATTTTCGTCCTTTCTGAGCATTCTGTTGAATTTCGATTTTACAGTGAACTCAATGTGTTTCGGATATACTGAGACTATTGAGATTCATATTTGCATCACATAGTATGAATGTCATTGTAAGCACTTTAAAAAGACTGTTCAAAACCGAATTTCTGTGCTCGCCAGACTTGAGACACATCCGAATGTAGTTTGTATCCTTAGCGCAACTTTTGATTCATTTTTTGTCTCGCAAATATGTTGATCTTTATGGAGCTACATTCGAGTACCGTTTCATCTTCGTTTAGCAACCACTTATCTTGATGCATAGTTCGTCTTTGAGCTAGAAACTAGTGAATGTAAGGTACAAAACTAGCACTGTCTTACATGTGTGGTGTTTTCTTCTTCCAGAGAAGAAAGACAATTCGACTATGTGAAAACAAAAGTCATCACATAACCAATCAGTAGCAAGATGTGAAATCACTCAACCAATAGTTAAAGCAGAATAACTTGGCTATTGATGATTCGTTCACAACGACATCTGTTCCAATATAAAAGCCTGTGAACTACGCTACCTACAACACATTCAACATGAAGATCTATTGCTTCCTTTGTTTGTTCCTGATCCTCGTAATTGATGTTGCAGGTGAGTAATTATCTTAACTGAGTATTCAAAAGTATTTACAAGACATATTGGTTGCCATAAATGAAACACAAAGCCGTTCAGATTTTATTCCAGTGGTGTTTCCTAGAAGTCACTTATTTACTTACATAAGATTCTGACGAATTTTGAAAGACAAATTTCACTGAGTAAATTTTAACGTTCTGGAATACATTTAGACCACGGTATGATACAGCGAAGAAATATTGCAATTTTTAGTTGGATATACATGTTTGACAACAGACTAACATACATATATCATATTAAAAGTAAATATAACTTAACCAAGTCAAGACACACAGATCGAGGGGCAATCAATTCATCAGTAGCTCTCACTTCAAAGAATGTAGAGATTTAGTGGCCATAGAGATTATTCATATCTAGATCAATACCTGTGGAAATGATTTTTCAAAATAGGGAGATACTGAAAATACTGATCCAAATTGCTTTGATGTTCGTGATATTGTGGAAGTTGTTAATTTCAATAAGTGCAGAGTTACACACAGGTCGAATTCTATTGTGAAATCAGCAAATATATAAGTGAATATGTTTCGTTTAGTTTAAAGATGTCACCAGATTTGCTGTGCTCTTCTTGTTGTTTGTCATGTCATTGAATCCCTTCTTTTTAACAGACTCCAATTTTCAATTAGTCAAAGGTAGACTGGTATATTCAAGTAAGTTCATACATTTGAGGTAGAAAACAGTGCAGCTGTAAGTCAGCAGCGTTTTTTAACGTATTGAGAACATTTTTTTGAGAATAGAAATGAATTTCAATGAAAATTCTATGCATGGTAAACACGTATGTATGTATAAATACATTACATAGGTCGTCTGTCGTCTACTTAAACACACTGAATCAACACTGATTACACTTTGACGAAGCAGCTTGTTTATGGTTTAACAGTTGTAACAGCTGTATACATGCTTACTGCATATCTTTTCCTCGTTCAAGACAAGACTCATTCATGTCCACATGATATGACGCTGATGATTTTGACATGCCGTTGTAATCGCCGTTGCTAATAATAGTCAATGCATAAACAGAGTCAAATGAATGTGTTCGATTTACGTAATAAGATGAAACACTCGATGAATGAGCTGTGCTCAGGATACACACATAAGAATGAAGCAAAATATGATATTATCTAGGGGCTGTAAAGAACTACAAGAGTTTTAAATAGCTAAAAAAACCAACAAACAAGTGTGAAGTAGGCAGAAGTCAGCAGGGTTCTAACCATGATAAATAAATGCGTATTACTTCAAAAGGGTTCATAAAGACTACACAGAATGGCTGCAGAAATGAAGTAGTGGCTCCAGAAGTAGTGTGACTATCGGACACCTCATCAACACTGCCTATTCCATCCGAACAAACGCCTCCTGCCTCATAGTGATCTACAGAGTGAAGAATAATCTGCCGAAGGCAAATCACCTTCGTCTCCTCCATTTTCCTGAAGCCTCAGTCATTCACTTGGAAAATCCAGAGTCATGCATACAAGAGGAAGTTACTCAACCACAACTACTCTCATCGTGACAAACGCGTCGATATCTACTGACTTGTGATTTGTGTGCCTGTTTTTGTGATTCCTTGTGGCTCCTGCATTTCTCTAGAACTCTTACACAATTCAATATTCTCCTTCATTTCCACGTTCATCTTGATCACAAATCACTCAATAAATTATTCACCTTATTGCCTAACTGGAATGCTGTGTAAACCAAGTCCACTCACGTATCAATCAATATTCGTTACTATAACTGATGAAAACTCATCACTAGAATTCTATGTAAACAATTTTGTTTATAAGTGAGAATGTACAGTTAACGCAAATGATTTTGCCAAAATGAAATGGGTCGCTGTAACACGTGTTTTGTTCCACTAATATTACATGGATACGTATAATGTTTTATTTTCACATTTGCACTAGTAGCGTTCGGTACACATCAAACGATGGACTACACGCATGACATTAGCTAACATGCAGTGTTCAGTCAAAGTACCCATCTCGCAGTCCTACAGGTGGTTAAACGTAAGACTGAGTAGATTAGAGGTAAAGTTCCTGTCCAGAACAGTGGATCACGCAGGATTCAATCGCAAGAGCAAAATAAGTTTCTTTAAGATTTCAGGTACACCTTACCGACTGACAAATGTCAGCCAACAAGCACAAAACAAAAGTCTTCCAGGGCTTCTTGCTGATTGCTTGCAACCATTCAATACTAACAGTATTTCAAAGTGCATCTTGATAATGAGCCATCTAGTATGGCAGAAGAATAATCTTGAAACTTCACTATCTTTGGAATGCGAAGATTGCTTAGCTGCCACAATTTGTTTCTATTCGATTTACTAACTGGTGTTCTTTTAAAAATTTCAGGTCGTGAAAATGTGCTAAACACAAGAAGAAGAAGGAAATCAAGTGGAAAATCAAGTTAGTACACAATCTGGTTGTAGTAATCTGCTGAACTCTTTGAGAAATATCGCTTCCAAAAACTATAATTTCACCCATTAAACAGGAAAAGCAATTGAGAATTCATCACATGATACTGAAATGTTATGTGTATATATTTGCTACCAGTTAGTTATCAGTGGATTGTCAGTCATGGAATGCAGTAGGAATTTGAAAATATAGCATCCATCTTCCGAGGCATGCAGGCATATTGCTTAGCCGTTGGCGATGTAGTTGCAGATAATCGCTGAAATACTAAAATAATCTGAAGCATGAAATGGAGTGAGTGGAGTACAGATCCACTGTGATGATCAGCCGTCCACTTTGCACGATTACTATTTTCACAGTAATATAACGTAAATTTTATAAAAAAATGAGATCATAACATCATGTGTTGGTATATTTCAGGGCACCGAAGGAGGATGGCAAAGAAGAAACTGACTGAAATATCAGGTGAGTATTGTCTCTAATTTTACATCTGATCCAGAGTGCGTCAGTGTGTTGTGTTCCGTTTTGTGACAAATCACAATAAACAGGCAGTGTCATTCACTAGAGAGGAGAGTTTTCACAGTAATCTGTGTGAGATAGAAGTTACATTTAACATATATCATGCCACTCATAAATACAATCCTCGACGATGTGTACACTTAAAAATAGAAATATGTCATTGTCGGTCATCGGAAGGCATTTACTAACCCCAAATATTACATGAAAAACCAAATAAACCGACAGAGGAGGAAGGCGGCAAAGACATGAGCTCGTAAGAACAACAATTACCAGATGCTATTAACTGGAATAATTTGACAAAGGTTATTTCCTCCATTTATATGGGAAGAATTCCTACAGCTTCGGGCAGACAGAATGAATGAAGATGTGAAAACCAGGACATATGGGTGGAAACAAAGTTTCAATGAGCACAAATCAGGATGAAAATGTCTCACCAGAGCTCAGAATAAGGAAAAAGATTTAAAAATTGCACAAAATATTCGTTCAGGTTATCCATATCAAGAAATGAAATCCATGAGAGGGTTAATCCCTGCATTCAAAAAAATGAAATGAAACAAGCAATACAATGACACAGCATATTATCGCCACCCTTATGTGGCATAGTAGTCGATAGCCTCGATGGGAGGTAAAGCACTCAAAGCAGTATCGAATATTCAGGCAAAATGGAACACGTGGGTTGGTGGAATGCCTGAGGAAAATGCCTTGACAAATACTACATTATCGAGTGTGGGTTTGCAGGTATTTGATTGGTTCGTGGGTTTGATTGCGAGCTGTCATCAATTAGAGAAGCATTGGAAAGCTCAGGAGCACTGGATAGCAGTTTCATCCTAGTTTGGTCAGTTACTCTCCTACGATTTTGACGAGTGATTGAATGGTCTACACGCTTGCCTCTTAACCGCGAGATCCTGAATTTGAAATCCGATTTTTGAGTATCACAGAATAACCAGAAACTGGAGGGAGGAACAAGCCGTCCAGTGTTCCCTGTTGGTTTACCACTGGTCTCCAAGTGATGTCAGCTCGTGATAAACTTGAAATACTAAATTGTCATAAGTCATGATGATGGAACACAGTTGTGTCATTTTCACATCTAGGAAATGTGAAATACAAGACTATTTCATGAATTGAGCAACTAGACTGTCAATTACTCTAGGACTACAAGGCACTACACCGCATCCAGATTGTAGATATTTCCGTATTCACCACTCGACTTGACCTTATAAGACACAGTGGAATTAGCATCGTGTACAATTCCAAGTCAGTCGAGAACCGAGTCGTTCACCTCTTCCTTATTGAAATAAATAAATAAATAATTTTGTCTGTTTTTCCAACTATTAGAATACGGAGGCGATTCATTAGCACTCGAAGGTAAGCGGGAATCATAATTTCTTCCATGGTAACTGTATTCACCCGTGTGAATCAGTTTGTTAACATGAATACAAAATCATTTCCCGATATATAGCCAATAAATTCGTGGAGTTAGTAAAACAACAGTCACTTGCATCTTCATTCTTCACTGATTCACAAAGCCATCAACTGAATTTCTAGAGTTCTGTGAAATTCCATAGGAAACAGAGAGGTGCATGCTTTCACGTAATCGAAAACCACACTCGTAGTCATGTTGTGTACTGGATATTGCAGCAGACCATTGGTATCCTGAAAGAGAAATGCCTAAGGCGCTAGAAGAACTTGACTTCGTGGACGACGTATTTCCAATGAGACATGGACTCGAGGACGTACAAGTGTAAACCACCAAGTTATGGCAAGAAACAGGCAATACAGGACTTCAAGTGAAGACACAGGTGATGAAGGTAACTGAAGAACAAGGACAACCACACCTGATGGGAGACATTCTTCGGAATGTGAAGGAATCCTCTTCCCTTACTGATTTAGGCAGCTGGAATTACGTGTGCCGTTTATAACAAACCAAAATGGACGGGCAGTTCTAGTCTCTAGTCAGCAGCGTTTTCACAGTCGATGTATTGGACAACCGGAAATGAACGTTTCAAGTCATCTACGGATTTGGAAAAACTAATCAGCTCCACAGGCTTCGCTGCGATCAACATCCCACTGCGCATAGCAAATATTATCCATGCTCACATGTGCACTTCATATCGGTAATTGTGAACAAAGGCACGTTTACAAGTGTGCATATTCCTAATGGGAGTACTCACATGAACGGAAACCCTATGCTAATGGCATTGTCTTCCGTATCACTCATTTTCTCATGTTCTGGCTCCTGTATTAATTCCTCATCTTTCTGTGCGTCGACAAAGACAATCTTCACCTGAATGCATCACACCCATAACTCTGAATGCAGAAGCTGGACACTGGAAGAGATGTCGTAGCATTGCTGCCTTTGTTCAACATTGACAGTTGCGTGTCTTCACTCAGCCTAGAACTCCAACACGCTTGGCTGATGACCAGATCGCTTAGCATATTTCCACAACAAACCTTACCGAATGAAAGACGGCCATCTGTTCAAAATATCGCCATCTTTGCCTTCTTGAGGAAAGTGCATTTGCTGATGCCTTCAAATGCATTGCATAACGAAAAGTGGATGTCGCTTTGGCACTAGTGGCAACGCGATTTGACCGATCCTTCACGAAGCCTCTTCTCTATGTGCTAGGAATTTCGACATCGACAAGTAAAGTATGCACCGTGAAGAAATCTCACTACTTAATACTCGCGATTTATTTGTGAACATGTAAGTATATTCGTGTATTTTTAATCCGGTTTCGCACATTTCACAGAAAAACCAGAAACGACAGAACCGCCAGTGGTGACTTGTAAGTTAAACTGCACTCCGTTCCGCCGGACAAATAAGCTTTCTTCTCATCTGTTACACTCCTTGCAATTAGTGATAGTGACCTGCCATCATCTTGAGGTTTGCTTCACCTGCCTACTTTTCATCTCCAGTACTGGTGCAGGAAGTTAGTAGCGAATTAGGGGGGGGTTTCTGATGAATCCACAACAAACGATCTGTTCATCTATAGCGACAGAAGAAATCGTGAGATTCAGTCTACATGCTGACGCTTGAAATGTCACAGTCACTAATGACAACGTAGATTGTGAGCCTTGCTTTCGTACGTGAGTGAGTAATGTTGCTGCCTGAAACACAATAGAATAATATGAAGGCACCATAATTGCAATAATAAAATGAAGAATGAGAAGAAGAATGACAGCTGTCTTCCGGACAAAATCCTCGCCTGGTATACAGAGTACACAGATTATTATATTGCACAATATTTTCTCCTCATCCACTGCTCTTTCATATGAAATATAGACTAATCCCATTGGATAGATTTTCTTCGCCTCCCACGAGAAATGCTCAACGGTAGTCTACAACGCAAGTAAAATGTGCGTTAGTACGTCTCGATACTCAGGGAAATGAATGATTGAATAGGCAAACTAATTTGGATCACAGAGAATATGTTGCGTCGTGTTGGATTGAAATTCAGGTGTGAGAGTTGTTCAAGAAGGCCGACAAGTAGAAGAGGATATGTAGATAGATAGATAGATATTTGAAATGCACAAGTATCCTCAAACTGCATCACTGAGAGATTGGAACACTCGTCACACAAGACAAAGCAAGAGGTGACGTCACATTTGCACGCACTTCTAGAATCACGCATGACCTGTTGATTGTGACAGAGAATGCTTGTAATCTGATGTGTCTGAGGGCCTCGGAAAGACACCGCTTTGCGTACTGCTCAGTCAGTTGTTTCAGTTAAAATCTCACTACCTGGATGGTGAGGAGCGAGGATGACACTGCGTTCAGGTCGTCTTCCCACTGCACCACGAAACGCGTCTTTGCAGTGTGAGCGACTTGTAACTGAAACACGCAGATATCATTGATTGCATACATCGAATTCATTTGAAACCTGTTGATGATATCGTGAAGCCGACTCCGTGGCTGCACACGAAACCCACATTTTTGTTTCTCTCGCGAATGATGAAACTTTCATATTTGTTTGCAGATGGGTGGATGAATATTCCTGACGATCACGAAAGTAAGGTTATAGACTATTTGAAATATTGTGCACCTATGTGAGGGAAGGAGGAGGAGTGGTCTAATGAAACTGATTTAACAATTTCGTAACTACTTTGACTCACCAAGAAGAACACGTATGAGTAATTCGTATCGAGGATTCATTCAGAGGAGTGAACGAATTCTGATCACATGTGAATCAATGAACATGGTGAATGTTCACACCGTCTGATGTTCATATGCCAGAGTCATCAGTGTTACTCATTATGATTTCGGAATGGCACACTCAGAATACTTGGACACTCACGACGCTTCCAATAGACGAAGTAGTCAGATACACTGTATCAGGACACTTTCAATGAAAAATGGATAGAGGAAACTTTGACGTTGTTAGTCAACATGTGGTGGGTGTACACGAAGAAGAAATGAAGCGATGGCCATTGGATCGTCCGTCTCACCAATAATGGCTGAAATAATCGTGGATTTTAGGGAGGAGAATGCACCTGAATCACAAATATTATCATCAACAAAATCTTGGTGGAGATGTATGGATGACATGTGAGTGATAGTGCGGAAGAATGATACTGAGAAATGTGTCTCACACACAAACAACAGTCATGTAGACTGAGTATGGAAATTCACTGTTCACGTTAGACTGCAATGTACAAAGTGTAACAGATGACAACATAATCACGACAAATTCCAAAATACCCTGATATTTTACTGGCATGAAACAGTATCACTTCACCAGTTGACACCATGTGCAGGGAATCGGTATGCATCGAAGTCAA
Organism: Trichobilharzia szidati; assembly: GCA_944472155.2. Classification (NCBI taxonomy): domain Eukaryota; kingdom Metazoa; phylum Platyhelminthes; class Trematoda; order Strigeidida; family Schistosomatidae; genus Trichobilharzia; species Trichobilharzia szidati. The sequence continues at coordinate 28,686,016 of OX235275.1, read as the reverse complement.
GAAGCTACTCTCAAGTGACTGATAGTTGTTCACTCATTATCTTCTGACGAATACTGTGAGAAATCTGTTTCAATGTATTTCATTCTGTACGTTCTGTGTAAATGTACACAACTATTCTTTTCACAGAATCCTTATTCTTTCTGAGGAATTTATCCAGAGGTAAGCGCATCTGAATTGTAATAATCCCATTAACTTGACGTCATCATCACTAGAAGTGGAATACTAGAAACCAGCATCAATGTGTTCACTTGCTTTTTTCTAGCGTTTCGAGAGAGCCACTGATTATCACGAATGCATTACTAAATGATTCACCACGAAGAAATTATTCTTGATTTGGCAATCCGTCAGTCAGTAAAGAGGAGTATTTCATAGTAGTTGGAATGTGTTTGTGACTACCTGATCATGGGAACACAGAGTTACGTTGAAGCCATTCACTTGTGGAGGTATTTGTTGATGAAGCAATGTCCTCACTTTTAGTCAATTCATGGGTCTCACATGCAGTTGCGTTCATGAATAATCCCCATCCAGACATTAGTGGAAATCAAGAAAAGAAACACGTAGTTCAGCGAACAGTCTATTTTCGGTGGCGAATTCATTCACTCAGCTCAACAGCCGCATTATATCTAGTTATTGTTGTAAGCGTGTGTGTGAGTGTGTGTGTGTGTTAGTTTTTCAGAGAAACAGGAAGGAACACTAGTCAGGGTCATTGTTTACGCCGTCAGAATACTTGAAACATATGAGGAATAATGAAATTGTAGCTGGAGTGGTTGAGGATTGGTAAGAGAGTAGTAGTGATGAGTTGTCAATGCATCACAGAAGTTGATTGAGTGTATTGGAGTCACTCAGTAAGGTGAATAATTTATTGAGTGATTTGTGATCAAGATGAACGTGGAAATGAAGGAGAATATTGAATTGTGGAAGAGTTCTAGAGAAATGCAGGAGTCACAAGGAATCACAAAAATAGGCACACAAATCACAAGTCAGCAGATATCGACGCGTTTGTCACGATGAGAGTAGTTGTGGTTGAGTAACTTCCTCTTGTATGCATGACTCTGGATTTTCCAAGTGAATGACTGAGGCTTCAGCAAAATGGAGGAGACGAAGGTGATTTGCCTTCGGCAGATTATTCTTCACTCTGTAGATCACTATGAGGCGGGAGGCGTTTGTTCGGATGGAATGGGCAGTGTTGACAAGATGTTCAATAATTGCACTGTTTCTAGAGCCACCACTACATTCCTGCAGACACGCGGGATAGTAAATCTCAGCTCTTTTTGACAGGATACACGTCGAGCCAGCAGACCTAAGCGTAGTGTTCATCAGTCAGCCATTGACCTGTAGAAGTCTTGAGGACAAGATCTCGCATACGCCCACTTCTTTGTGCATGTATCAGTTCACCTGTCACTGTGGAGCACGGTACATTGATTCCTCGACGCCTATATTCTATACTTGCTACTTAACCGAAAATTCACCTTCTTCGTTTATAGATGAATGGAATGAAATACGGGAAATCGTGTTTAACCGTGAGAGAATTGAAATTTTCGTTGAGAAATTCTTATCGAGACATTTTCCTAAGATACAATGGTGGCATAAATTGCTTTGGATGTTGAAGTTTTGTGAAGAATTGTATTCATTTCAGTGAAGAATTCTCCACGAACAAAAATCAGTAGATGAATCACTGAATGAAATCAGCAGGCTCCAGATGGCTGTGTTCTCCTGATTTGAGACGCCTCTCAGTCCTCTGCAACATCAGCGAGCACACCGACCCCACCGAGGATCGAACAGGCCTCTTTCGCCATGCAGACACTTGGACCAGATTCCAACAACCTCTTGAATTGCAACGTTCCTCCTCAAGGATCTAGCACTGTCAACGATGAATGCTATAAATGACCATGCAGGTTTTCAATGACGCCGGTGTTCACTGATTAAGCCCGGAAAATCGGTGTTGTTTGTGTACACCGTTTAAGAAATATTACGCGACGACAATGTCGCCCCATGGTGACATAGGATTCGTCCACAAGACGCGAGAAAATATCCAAGGAAATCCACAGCTTTCAGATATCTCTTCCATACAATTCAACTAATCAACGCCTTTATCTAAATTAATGTGTAATTTGTCTAATTTATTTTCACAGATATTCGGAAGAATGAGACGTATGCTCCGGAAAGTAAGCAAGAAACAATTGACTTCATTGGGCACTCGCTCGCGTACTAAAAGTGTCTTCATTACATAATCTGAAGAAGGGATATTTCACATGTATAATGATGAGTACTACCTACCATCTCAGTATTCAAGGATACAAATGTTTCACTTCAATGACACACAAGGAAAAAGAGAAAATTGTATTTTGTGAGATGCAGTTGAGTGACAAGATATGTGATACTTCGATTGGACACAAATCAATGTCATGTCTGTTATCCCTGGCGTTTGCTGCAGACTGGATTCTATCAGTCAAGTTTGCAATGTGACCGCCAACAAGCTAGGCAGATCTTCATCACGGTGTACTCAGGAATCTTGTTATTAGATGTCTGGAGGCAACTGACTGGAAGTCGTTCCTGGTCCTAGGTCTCCTGCTTGTTGGCTGGCACTAGTCAGCAATACAGTCCTACAGGAGGTCAATCACAAGTCAGAATAGCCAGCTAGATCAGTCAAGGCATCTCTGACTGCAGAGAACATGAGATTGCAGATACGCCTTGCTGACCGGTGCTCGGTAACAAGCACAAAACCTGGGTGAGTTAGGGCTTCCTTCGGCTGATTCCCTCCATGTACTAGTAGATAGATAACTCTGATTGGCATTTGAATGGAGGAACAATTTGCATAGTCAAATGTTCTCTGAGAAGAATGACTCACTGAAACGCCTCCAATTGAACCACATGGATGCAGGTGATAGAGATTAGAATCAGTCGACACTGAGAAGGATCCAATTTCGCTTTACGGAATCATAGTCTATACAGTTTCGTACGATGTTTTCATTCGGATATGCAGAGACGTGTCGATACTTCGGTTGACGTGATCGTGAAAGAATATTAGTGAGGCAAGATACTTGGAATTGAAGGAGATGTCGCAGTTTTAGATGTTCTTTCCAATTCTCACCAACTGTTTCGACCAAATCTGTGGAGAATCATGTTGAAGCGTTCAACAGATGCCATCTGTCCTAGGTTCGTTCTCACTTGTGTGAAACATATCACAATCCACAGCAATCAGACGTGATGTGTAATAATGGATTGACCGATCTTATCAAGATTCATATGTATTCGTTGATATCTATCTTTCTAAGTATCATCCTATCATTTCATTCTATGTAAATTTCATGTCACTGCTTTCAACGACCTCTCACGAACAAGTGACAACTCCTCACTGATTGATTCCATTCTTTTCAGATGACCCGAATGCAAGAGAAAAATATGCCAAAGCAGGTTTGTATACGAGAACCTTCTTCTTCTTCTCATTCTCCTTGTTCTTCTTTTGCTGCGTCAATGCTCATTGTTCCTCTCTGGACCTTCACCGTCCGTTCACATAACATGATCCACTTGTCCATTGATTCACCAGTAGTTCACAGCCTACACTGCGGCCAACATACTCGGACTACTAATGTTAACTCAACTGATTTCGATGGACAATATGTTTGCGCCAGCGAATCACTGACTGTCACCACCTAACTGGAATCTCCACCGGCCGAAGAGAACCGGCTTACGCACGCAATTGAGATCCGAATAGCACAGATCTGTAAGCATGCAATCCGGATTCGGCCAGCCTTCTGTGCCACAGGAACAGGGAAGCAGATTTTCTGAAAAGTCAATTGAAGTGTAGAGATTCACTTGAATCCTCCACATCAAGGCGGTGATTGAATCCAATATATGAAGAAGACGTAGTGTTGACGTAATTTCCGCGTTAGAGGTGTTATTAGGGAAGAGTTGATTGTCTCCACAGGCTGGATGTTCAGCGTTAACTTTTCAGCTGAACCTTCCAGCTCACAGTGAATGCAAATACTGCAATATCATTCACTTGAGCTGAGAAATCTGACAGCATCCCCGATCGCGTCACAGATAACTTTTAGGTTATGTGTGAAGGATTCATTTGCAAGGATTCGATTGGCAATAGGATTAATCACGAGCCTGAGAAACCATTGACAAACAAGCGTGAAGCACCGCACAGCTGTTCGTCAGTCTAGTTTAGGACTCGTCGGCAGTACACCCTCACCCACCCCCACACACACACACGAGCGTTCGAAACTAGGATAATCTGTTTACGAGCCACGCTGATAGACAATTAAGCGATTGGGACTCGATTCAATGTTCCATGTATCACAGCTCCTGCATATTCGAGATTCGTGTAGGGAGCAAGTGCCAGCCAGTGTCACAGGCGAGCAACTGTCCTCTTGCCTGATTTGGTGTCCATCACTGGTCACACTGTTGGTTGCGCTTGGCACGTATCACGAATTGGCAGAGGTTGTTATTCATTGACCATTGGGTGAGGTTTCAGTGGTTGAACGGTCTACCAGCTCGCTTCGTAACCGGAATGTCCACATTTCACACACCCCTGTGGTGAATGCGTACTGCTGAATAGTGCAAAACTGGGCTGACGATGCAGCTGTCCGCACTCCCTTTTGAATTTCCAGTGGTCCTCTCACTGATGTAGGCTCGTCTTCACTCCTGTAACTTTCATATCACACTGTGGAAAATTTGATTACCAAACATGTCTATAAATTACTGCCTTATTTGTCTCCTTCCATCAACTGATGTAGAATTCCTGGACAAAATGCTGAACAGTGAGTTTAAACGTTTCAATACATGATTTGTGACATTTGACATCTTTGAATATGAATGTGTGGCCTGTAGAAGAGACGGGATATCCACACACATGTACATACGTGATGCACTTCATAACATCACTGGTCATCTGTACGAGCGTTCGATTCTCTACTCAACACGTCGTCTAAAACCAACCAAGTACTGAGTAAGGAAAAAGATTTAAAAAATGCACAAAAATATTCCTTCAGGCTGTCCATATCAAGAAATGAAATTGATGAGAGGGTTAATCCCTGCATTCAAAAAAATGAAATGAAACAAGTAATACAATGACACAGCATATTATCGCCACCCTTATGTGGCATAGTAAACGATAGCCTCGATGGAAGGTAAAGCACTCAAAGCAGTATCGAATATTCAGGCAAAATGGAACACGTGGGTTGGTGGAATGCCTGAGGAAAATGCCTTGACAAATACTACATTATCGAGTGTGGGTTTGCAGGTATTTGATTGGTTCGTGGGTTTGATTGCGAGCTGTCATCAATTAGAGAAGCATTGGAAAGCTCAGGAGCACTGGATAGCAGTTTCATCCTAGTTTGGTCAGTTACTCTCCTACGATTTTGACGAGTGATTGAATGGTCTACACGCTTGCCTCTTAACCGCGAGATCCTGAATTTGAAATCCGATTTTTGAGTATCACAGAATAACCAGAAACTGGAGGGAGGAACAAGCCGTCCAGTGTTCCCTGTTGGTTTACCACTGGTCTCCAAGTGATGTCAGCTCGTGATAAACTTGAAATACTAAATTGTCATAAGTCATGATGATGGAACACAGTTGTGTCATTTTCACATCTAGGAAATGTGAAATACAAGACTATTTCATGAATTGAGCAACTAGACTGTCAATTACTCTAGGACTACAAGGCACTACACCGCATCCAGATTGTAGATATTTCCGTATTCACCACTCGACTTGACCTTATAAGACACAGTGGAATTAGCATCGTGTACAATTCCAAGTCAGTCGAGAACCGAGTCGTTCACCTCTTCCTTATTGAAATAAATAAATAAATAATTTTGTCTGTTTTTCCAACTATTAGAATACGGAGGCGATTCATTAGCACTCGAAGGTAAGCGGGAATCATAATTTCTTCCATGGTAACTGTATTCACCCGTGTGAATCAGTTTGTTAACATGAATACAAAATCATTTCCCGATATATAGCCAATAAATTCGTGGAGTTAGTAAAACAACAGTCACTTGCATCTTCATTCTTCACTGATTCACAAAGCCATCAACTGAATTTCTAGAGTTCTGTGAAATTCCATAGGAAACAGAGAGGTGCATGCTTTCACGTAATCGAAAACCACACTCGTAGTCATGTTGTGTACTGGATATTGCAGCAGACCATTGGTATCCTGAAAGAGAAATGCCTAAGGCGCTAGAAGAACTTGACTTCGTGGACGACGTATTTCCAATGAGACATGGACTCGAGGACGTACAAGTGTAAACCACCAAGTTATGGCAAGAAACAGGCAATGCAGGACTTCAAGTGAAGACACAGGTGATGAAGGTAACTGAAGAACAAGGACAACCACACCTGATGGGAGACATTCTTCGGAATGTGAAGGAATCCTCTTCTCTTACTGATTTAGGCAGCTGGAATTACGTGTGCCGTTTATAACAAACCAAAATGGACGGGCAGTTCTAGTCTCTAGTCAGCAGCGTTTTCACAGTCGATGTATTGGACAACCGGAAATGAACGTTTCAAGTCATCTACGGATTTGGAAAAACTAATCAGCTCCACAGGCTTCGCTGCGATCAACATCCCACTGCGCATAGCAAATATTATCCATGCTCACATGTGCACTTCATATCGGTAATTGTGAACAAAGGCACGTTTACAAGTGTGCATATTCCTAATGGGAGTACTCACATGAACGGAAACCCTATGCTAATGGCATTGTCTTCCGTATCACTCATTTTCTCATGTTCTGGCTCCTGTATTAATTCCTCATCTTTCTGTGCGTCGACAAAGACAATCTTCACCTGAATGCATCACACCCACAACTCTGAATGCAGAAGCTGGACACTGGAAGAGATGTCGTAGCATTGCTGCCTTTGTTCAACATTGACAGTTGCGTGTCTTCACTCAGCCTAGAACTCCAACACGCTTGGCTGATGACCAGATCGCTTAGCATATTTCCACAACAAACCTTGCCGAATGAAAGACGGCCATCTGTTCAAAATATCGCCATCTTTGCCTTCTTGAGGAAAGTGCATTTGCTGATGCCTTCAAATGCGTTGCATAACGAAAAGTGGATGTCTCTTTGGCACTAGTGGCAACGCGATTTGACCGATCCTTCACGAAGCCTCTTCTCTATGTGCTAGGAATTTCGACATCGACAAGTAAAGTATGCACCGTGAAGAAATCTCACTACTTAATACTCGCGATTTATTTGTGAACATGTAAGTATATTCGTGTATTTATTTTTAATCCGGTTTCGCACATTTCACAGAAAAGCCAGAAACGACAGAACCGCCAGTGGTGACTTGTAAGTTAAACTGCACTCCGTTCCGCCGGACAAATAAGCTTTCTTCTCATCTGTTACACTCCTTGCAATTAGTGATAGTGACCTGCCATCATCTTGAGGTTTGCTTCACCTGCCTGCTTTTCATCTCCAGTACTGGTGCAGGAAGTTAGTAGCGAATTAGGGGGGGGTTTCTGATGAATCCACAACAAACGATCTGTTCATCTATAGCGACAGAAGAAATCGTGAGATTCAGTCTACATGCTGACGCTTGAAATATCATGGTCACTAATGACAACGTAGATTGTGAGCCTTGCTTTCGTACGTGAGTGAGTAATGTTGCTGCCTGAAACACAATAGAATAATATGAAGGCACCATAATTGAAATAATAATATGAAGAATGAGAAGAAAAATGACAGCTGTCTTCCGGACAATATCCTCGCCTGGTATACAAAGTACACAGATTATTATATTGCACAATATTTTCTCCTCATCCACTGCTCTTTCATATGAAATATAGACTAATCCCATTGGATAGATTTTCTTCGCCTCCCACGAGAAATGCTCAACGGTAGTCTACAACGCAAGTAAAATGTGCGTTAGTACGTCTCGATACTCAGGGAAATGAATGATTGAATAGGCAAACTAATTTGGATCACAGAGAATATGTTGCGTCGTGTTGGATTGAAATTCAGGTGTGAGAGTTGTTCAAGAAGGCCGACAAGTAGAAGAGGATATGTAGATAGATAGATAGATATTTGAAATGCACAAGTATCCTCAAACTGCATCACTGAGAGATTGGAACACTCGTCACACAAGACAAAGCAAGAGGTGACGTCACATTTGCACGCACTTCTAGAATCACGCATGACCTGTTGATTGTGATAGAGAATGCTTGTAATCTGATGTGTCTGAGGGCCTCGGAAAGACACCGCTTTGCGTACTGCTCAGTCAGTTGTTTCAGTTAAAATCTCACTACCTGGATGGTGAGGAGCGAGGATGACACTGCGTTCAGGTCGTCTTCCCACTGCACCACGAAACGCGTCTTTGCAGTGTGAGCGACTTGTAACTGAAACACGCAGATATCATTGATTGCATACATCGAATTCATTTGAAACCTGTTGATGATATCGTGAAGCCGACTCCGTGGCTGCACACGAAACCCACATTTTTGTTTCTCTCGCGAATGATGAAACTTTCATATTTGTTTGCAGATGGGTGGATGAATATTCCTGACGATCACGAAAGTAAGGTTATAGACTATTTGAAATATTGTGCACCTATGTGAGGGAAGGAGGAGGAGTGGTCTAATGAAACTGATTTAACAATTTCGTAACTACTTTGACTCACCAAGAAGAACACGTATGAGTAATTCGTATCGAGGATTTATTCAGAGGAGTGAACGAATTCTGATCACATGTGAATCAATGAACATGGTGAATGTTCACACCGTCTGATGTTCATATGCCAGAGTCATCAGTGTTACTCATTATGATTTCGGAATGGCACACTCAGAATACTTGGACACTCACGACGCTTCCAATAGACGAAGTAGTCAGATACACTGTATCAGGACACTTTCAATGAAAAATGGATAGAGGAAACTTTGACGTTGTTAGTCAACATGTGGTGGGTGTACACGAAGAAGAAATGAAGCGATGGCCATTGGATCGTCCGTCTCACCAATAATGGCTGAAATAATCGTGGATTTTAGGGAGGAGAATGCACCTGAATCACAAATATTATCATCAACAAAATCTTGGTGGAGATGTATGGATGACATGTGAGTGATAGTGCGGAAGAATGATTCTGAGAAATGTGTCTCACACACAAACAACAGTCATGTAGACTGAGTATGGAAATTCACTGTTCACGTTAGACTGCAATGTACAAAGTGTAACAGATGACAACATAATCACGACAAATTCCAAAATACCCTGGTATTTTACTGGCATGAAACAGTATCACTTCACCAGTTGACACCATGTGCAGGGAATCGGTATGCATCGAAGTCAAGAAGCTACTCTCAAGTGACTGATAGTTGTTCACTCATTATCTTCTGACGAATACTGTGAGAAATCTGTTTCAATGTATTTCATTCTGTACGTTCTGTGTAAATGTACACAACTATTCTTTTCACAGAATCCTTATTCTTTCTGAGGAATTTATCCAGAGGTAAGCGCATCTGAATTGTAATAATCCCATTAACTTGACGTCATCATCACTAGAAGTGGAATACTAGAAACCAGCATCAATGTGTTCACTTGCTTTTTTCTAGCGTTTCGAGAGAGCCACTGATTATCACGAATGCATTACTAAATGATTCACCACGAAGAAATTATTCTTGATTTGGCAATCCGTCAGTCAGTAAAGAGGAGTATTTCATAGTAGTTGGAATGTGTTTGTGACTACCTGATCATGGGAACACAGAGTTACGTTGAAGCCATTCACTTGTGGAGGTATTTGTTGATGAAGCAATGTCCTCACTTTTAGTCAATTCATGGGTCTCACATGCAGTTGCGTTCATGAATAATCCCCATCCAGACATTAGTGGAAATCAAGAAAAGAAACACGTAGTTCAGCGAACAGTCTATTTTCGGTGGCGAATTCATTCACTCAGCTCAACAGCCGCATTATATCTAGTTATTGTTGTAAGCGTGTGTGTGAGTGTGTGTGTGTTAGTTTTTCAGAGAAACAGGAAGGAACACTAGTCAGGGTCATTGTTTACGCCGTCAGAATACTTGAAACATATGAGGAATAATGAAATTGTAGCTGGAGTGGTTGAGGATTGGTAAGAGAGTAGTAGTGATGAGTTGTCAATGCATCACAGAAGTTGATTGAGTGTATTGGAGTCACTCAGTAAGGTGAATAATTTATTGAGTGATTTGTGATCAAGATGAACGTGGAAATGAAGGAGAATATTGAATTGTGGAAGAGTTCTAGAGAAATGCAGGAGTCACAAGGAATCACAAAAATAGGCACACAAATCACAAGTCAGCAGATATCGACGCGTTTGTCACGATGAGAGTAGTTGTGGTTGAGTAACTTCCTCTTGTATGCATGACTCTGGATTTTCCAAGTGAATGACTGAGGCTTCAGGAAAATGGAGGAGACGAAGGTGATTTGCCTTCGGCAGATTATTCTTCACTCTGTAGATCACTATGAGGCGGGAGGCGTTTGTTCGGATGGAATGGGCAGTGTTGACAAGATGTTCAATAATTGCACTGTTTCTAGAGCCACCACTACATTCCTGCAGACACGCGGGATAGTAAATCTCAGCTCTTTTTGACAGGATACACGTCGAGCCAGCAGACCTAAGCGTAGTGTTCATCAGTCAGCCATTGACCTGTAGAAGTCTTGAGGACAAGATCTCGCATACGCCCACTTCTTTGTGCATGTATCAGTTCACCTGTCACTGTGGAGCACGGTACATTGATTCCTCGACGCCTATATTCTATACTTGCTACTTAACCGAAAATTCACCTTCTTCGTTTATAGATGAATGGAATGAAATACGGGAAATCGTGTTTAACCGTGAGAGAATTGAAATTTTCGTTGAGAAATTCTTATCGAGACATTTTCCTAAGATACAATGGTGGCATAAATTGCTTTGGATGTTGAAGTTTTGTGAAGAATTGTATTCATTTCAGTGAAGAATTCTCCACGAACAAAAATCAGTAGATGAATCACTGAATGAAATCAGCAGGCTCCATATGGCTGTGTTCTCCTGATTTGAGACGCCTCTCAGTCCTCTGCAACAACAGCGAGCACACCGACCCCACCGAGGATCGAACAGGCCTCTTTCACCATGCAGACACTTGGACCAGATTCCAACAACCTCTTGAAGTGCAACATTCCTCCTCAAGGATCTAGGACTGTCAACGATGAATGATATAAATGAGCAGGCAGGTTTTCAATGACGCTGGTGTTCACTGATTAAGCCCGGAAAATCGGTGTTGTTTGTGTACACCGTTTAGGAAATATTACGCGACGACAATGTCGCCCCATGGTGACATAGGATTCGTCCACAAGACGCGAGAAAATATCCAAGGAAATCCACAGCTTTCAGATATCTCTTCCATACAATTCAACTAATCAACGCCTTTATCTAAATTAATGTGTAATTTGTCTAATTTATTTTCACAGATATTCGGAAGAATGAGACGTATGCTCCGGAAAGTAAGCAAGAAACAATTGACTTCATTGGGCACTCGCTCGCGTACTAAAAGTGTCTTCATTACATAATCTGAAGAAGGGATATTTCACATGTATAATGATGAGTACTGCCTACCATCTCAGTATTCAAGGATACAAATGTTTCACTTCAATGACACACAAGGAAAAAGAGAAAATTGTATTTTGTGAGATGCAGTTGAGTGACAAGATATGTGATACTTCGATTGGACACAAATCAATGTCATGTCTGTTATCCCTGGCGTTTGCTGCAGACTGGATTCTATCAGTCAAGTTTGCAATGTGACCGCCAACAAGCTAGGCAGATCTTCATCACGGTGTACTCAGGAATCTTGTTATTAGATGTCTGGAGGCAACTGACTGGAAGTCGTTCCTGGTCCTAGGTCTCCTGCTTGTTGGCTGGCACTAGTCAGCAATACAGTCCTACAGGAGGTCAATCACAAGTCAGAATAGCCAGCTAGATCAGTCAAGGCATCTCTGACTGCAGAGAACATGAGATTGCAGATACGCCTTGCTGACCGGTGCTCGGTAACAAGCACAAAACCTGGGTGAGTTAGGGCTTCCTTCGGCTGATTCCCTCCATGTACTAGTAGATAGATAACTCTGATTGGCATTTGAATGGAGGAACAATTTGCATAGTCAAATGTTCTCTGAGAAGAATGACTCACTGAAACGCCTCCAATTGAACCACATGGATGCAGGTGATAGAGATTAGAATCAGTCGACACTGAGAAGGATCCAATTTCGCTTTACGGAATCATAGTCTATACAGTTTCGTACGATGTTTTCATTCGGATATGCAGAGACGTGTCGATACTTCGGTTGACGTGATCGTGAAAGAATATTAGTGAGGCAAGATACTTGGAATTGAAGGAGATGTCGCAGTTTTAGATGTTCTTTCCAATTCTCACCAACTGTTTCGACCAAATCTGTGGAGAATCATGTTGAAGCGTTCAACAGATGCCATCTGTCCTAGGTTCGTTCTCACTTGTGTGAAACATATCACAATCCACAGCAATCAGACGTGATGTGTAATAATGGATTGACCGATCTTATCAAGATTCATATGTATTCGTTGATATCTATCTTTCTAAGTATCATCCTATCATTTCATTCTATGTAAATTTCATGTCACTGCTTTCAACGACCTCTCACGAACAAGTGACAACTCCTCACTGATTGATTCCATTCTTTTCAGATGACCCGAATGCAAGAGAAAAATATGCCAAAGCAGGTTTGTACACGAGAACCTTCTTCTTCTTCTCATTCTCCTTGTTCTTCTTTTGCTGCGTCAATGCTCATTGTTCCTCTCTGGACCTTCACCGTCCGTTCACATAACATGATCCACTTGTCCATTGATTCACCAGTAGTTCACAGCCTACACTGCGGCCAACATACTCGCTCTACTAATGTTAACTCAACTGATTTCGATAGACAATATGTTTGCGCCAGCGAATCACTGACTGTCACCACCTAACTGGAATCTCCACCGGCCGAAGAGAACCGGCTTACGCATGCAATTGAGATCCAAATAGCACAGATCTGTAAGCATGCAATCCGGATTCGGCCAGCCTTCTGTGCCACAGGAACAGGGAAGCAGATTTTCTGGAAAGTCACTTGAAGTGTAGAGATTCACTTGAATCCTCCACATCAAGGCGGTGATTGAATCCAATATATGAAGAAGACGTAGTGTTGACGTAATTTCCGCGTTAGAGGTGTTATTAGGGAAGAGTTGATTGTCTCCACAGGCTGGATGTTCAGCGTTAACTTTTCAGCTGAACCTTCCAGCTCACAGTGAATGCAAATACTGCAATATCATTCACTTGAGCTGAGAAATCTGACAGCATCCCCGATCGCGTCACAGATAACTTTCAGGTTATGTGTGAAGGATTCATTTGCAAGGATTCGATTGGCAATAGGATTAATCACGAGCCTGAGAAACCATTGACAAACAAGCGTGAAGCACCGCACAGCTGTTCGTCAGTCTAGTTTAGGACTCGTCGGCAGTACACCCTCACCCACCCCCACACACACACACGAGCGTTCGAAACTAGGATAATCTGTTTACGAGCCACGCTGATAGACAATTAAGCGATTGGGACTCGATTCAATGTTCCATGTATCACAGCTCCTGCATATTCGAGATTCGTGTAGGGAGCAAGTGCCAGCCAGTGTCACAGGCGAGCAACTGTCCTCTTGCCTGATTTGGTGTCCATCACTGGTCACACTGTTGGTTGCGCTTGGCACGTATCACGAATTGGCAGAGGTTGTTATTCATTGACCATTGGGTGAGGTTTCAGTGGTTGAACGGTCTACCAGCTCGCTTCGTAACCGGAATGTCCACATTTCACACACCCCTGTGGTGAATGCGTACTGCTGAATAGTGCAAAACTGGGCTGACGATGCAGCTGTCCGCACTCCCTTTTGAATTTCCAGTGGTCCTCTCACTGATGTAGGCTCGTCTTCACTCCTGTAACTTTCATATCACACTGTGGAAAATTTGATTACCAAACATGTCTATAAATTACTGCCTTATTTGTCTCCTTCCATCAACTGATGTAGAATTCCTGGACAAAATGCTGAACAGTGAGTTTAAACGTTTCAATACATGATTTGTGACATTTGACATCTTTGAATATGAATGTGTGGCCTGTAGAAGAGACGGGATATCCACACACATGTACATACGTGATGCACTTCATGACATCACTGGTCATCTGTACGAGCGTTCGATTCTCTACTCAACACGTCGTCTAAAACCAACCAAGTACTGAGTAAGGAAAAAGATTTAAAAAATGCACAAAAATATTCCTTCAGGCTGTCCATATCAAGAAATGAAATTGATGAGAGGGTTAATCCCTGCATTCAAAAAAATGAAATGAAACAAGTAATACAATGACACAGCATATTATCGCCACCCTTATGTGGCATAGTAATCGATAGCCTCGATGGAAGGTAAAGCACTCAAAGCAGTATCGAATATTCAGGCAAAATGGAACACGTGGGTTGGTGGAATGCCTGAGGAAAATGCCTTGACAAATACTACATTATCGAGTGTGGGTTTGCAGGTATTTGATTGGTTCGTGGGTTTGATTGCGAGCTGACATCAATTAGAGAAGCATTGGAAAGCTCAGGAGCACTGGATAGCTGTTTCATCCTAGTTTGGTCAGTTACTCTCCTACGATTTTGACGAGTGATTGAATGGTCTACACGCTTGCCTCTTAACCGCGAGATCCTGAATTTGAAATCCGATTTTTGAGTATCACAGAATAACCAGAAACTGGAGGGAGGAACAAGCTGTCCAGTGTTCCCTGTTGGTTTACCACTGGTCTCCAAGTGATGTCAGCTCGTGATAAACTTGAAATACTAAATTGTCATAAGTCATGATGATGGAACACAGTTGTGTCATTTTCACATCTAGGAAATGTGAAATACAAGACTATTTCATGAATTGAGCAACTAGACTGTCAATTACTCTAGGACTACAAGGCACTACACCGCATCCAGATTGTAGATATTTCCGTATTCACCACTCGACTTGACCTTATAAGACACAGTGGAATTAGCATCGTGTACAATTCCAAGTCAGTCGAGAACCGAGTCGTTCACCTCTTCCTTATTGAAATAAATAAATAAATAATTTTGTCTGTTTTTCCAACTATTAGAATACGGAGGCGATTCATTAGCACTCGAAGGTAAGCGGGAATCATAATTTCTTCCATGGTAACTGTATTCACCCGTGTGAATCAGTTTGTTAACATGAATACAAAATCATTTCCCGATATATAGCCAATAAATTCGTGGAGTTAGTAAAACAACAGTCACTTGCATCTTCATTCTTCACTGATTCACAAAGCCATCAACTGAATTTCTAGAGTTCTGTGAAATTCCATAGGAAACAGAGAGGTGCATGCTTTCACGTAATCGAAAACCACACTCGTAGTCATGTTGTGTACTGGATATTGCAGCAGACCATTGGTATCCTGAAAGAGAAATGCCTAAGGCGCTAGAAGAACTTGACTTCGTGGACGACGTATTTCCAATGAGACATGGACTCGAGGACGTACAAGTGTAAACCACCAAGTTATGGCAAGAAACAGGCAATGCAGGACTTCAAGTGAAGACACAGGTGATGAAGGTAACTGAAGAACAAGGACAACCACACCTGATGGGAGACATTCTTCGGAATGTGAAGGAATCCTCTTCCCTTACTGATTTAGGCAGTTGAAATTACGTGTGCCGTTTATAACAAACCAAAATGGACGGGCAGTTCTAGTCTCTAGTCAGCAGCGTTTTCACAGTCGATGTATTGGACAACCGGAAATGAACGTTTCAAGTCATCTACGGATTTGGAAAAACTAATCAGCTCCACAGGCTTCGCTGCGATCAACATCCCACTGCGCATAGCAAATGTTATCCATGCTCACATGTGCACTTTATATCGGTAATTGTGAACAAAGGCACGTTTACAAGTGTGCATATTCCTAATGGGAGTACTCACATGAACGGAAACCCTATGCTAATGGCATTGTCTTCCGTATCACTCATTTTCTCATGTTCTGGCTCCTGTATTAATTCCTCATCTTTCTGTGCGTCGACAAAGACAATCTTCACCTGAATGCATCACACCCACAACTCTGAATGCAGAAGCTGGACACTGGAAGAGATGTCGTAGCATTGCTGCCTTTGTTCAACATTGACAGTTGCGTGTCTTCACTCAGCCTAGAACTCCAACACGCTTGGCTGATGACCAGATCGCTTAGCATATTTCCACAACAAACCTTGCCGAATGAAAGACGGCCATCTGTTCAAAATATCGCCATCTTTGCCTTCTTGAGGAAAGTGCATTTGCTGATGCCTTCAAATGCGTTGCATAACGAAAAGTGGATGTCTCTTTGGCACTAGTGGCAACGCGATTTGACCGATCCTTCACGAAGCCTCTTCTCTATGTGCTAGGAATTTCGACATCGACAAGTAAAGTATGCACCGTGAAGAAATCTCACTACTTAATACTCGCGATTTATTTGTGAACATGTAAGTATATTCGTGTATTTATTTTTAATCCGGTTTCGCACATTTCACAGAAAAGCCAGAAACGACAGAACCGCCAGTGGTGACTTGTAAGTTAAACTGCACTCCGTTCCGCCGGACAAATAAGCTTTCTTCTCATCTGTTACACTCCTTGCAATTATTGATAGTGACCTGCCATCATCTTGAGGTTTGCTTCACCTGCCTGCTTTTCATCTCCAGTACTGGTGCAGGAAGTTAGTAGCGAATTAGGGGGGGGTTCTGATGAATCCACAACAAACGATCTGTTCATCTATAGCGACAGAAGAAATCGTGAGATTCAGTCTACATGCTGACGCTTGAAATATCATGGTCACTAATGACAACGTAGATTGTGAGCCTTGCTTTCGTACGTGAGTGAGTAATGTTGCTGCCTGAAACACAATAGAATAATATGAAGGCACCATAATTGCAATAATAAAATGAAGAATGAGAAGAAGAATGACAGCTGTCTTCCGGACAAAATCCTTGCCTGGTATACAGAGTACACAGATTATTATATTGCACAATATTTTCTCCTCATCCACTGCTCTTTCATATGAAATATAGACTAATCCCATTGGATAGATTTTCTTCGCCTCCCACGAGAAATGCTCAACGGTAGTCTACAACGCAAGTAAAATGTGCGTTAGTACGTCTCGATACTCAGGGAAATGAATGATTGAATAGGCAAACTAATTTGGATCACAGAGAATATGTTGCGTCGTGTTGGATTGAAATTCAGGTGTGAGAGTTGTTCAAGAAGGCCGACAAGTAGAAGAGGATATGTAGATAGATAGATATGTGAAATGCACAAGTATCCTCAAACTGCATCACTGAGAGATTGGAACACTCGTCACACAAGACAAAGCAAGAGGTGACGTCACATTTGCACGCACTTCTAGAATCACGCATGACCTGTTGATTGTGATAGAGAATGCTTGTAATCTGATGTGTCTGAGGGCCTCGGAAAGACACCGCTTTGCGTACTGCTCAGTCAGTTGTTTCAGTTAAAATCTCACTACCTGGATGGTGAGGAGCGAGGATGACACTGCGTTCAGGTCGTCTTCCCACTGCACCACGAAACGCGTCTTTGCAGTGTGAGCGACTTGTAACTGAAACACGCAGATATCATTGATTGCATACATCGAATTCATTTGAAACCTGTTGATGATATCGTGAAGCCGACTCCGTGGCTGCACACGAAACCCACATTTTTGTTTCTCTCGCGAATGATGAAACTTTCATATTTGTTTGCAGATGGGTGGATGAATATTCCTGACGATCACGAAAGTAAGGTTACAGACTATTTGAAATATTGTGCACCTATGTGAGGGAAGGAGGAGTGGTCTAATGAAACTGATTTAACAATTTCGTAACTACTTTGACTCACCAAGAAGAACACGTATGAGTAATTCGTATCGAGGATTCAGTCAGAGGAGTGAACGAATTCTAATCAAAGATGAATCAATGAACATGGTGAATGTGCACACCATGTGGTGTTCATGTGGCAGAGTCATCAGTGTTACTCATTATGATTTCGGAATGGCACACTCAGAATACTTGGACACTCACGACGCTTCCAATAGACGAAGTAGTCAGACACACTGTATCAGGACACTTTCAATGAAAAGTGGGTAGGGGGAACTTTGACGTTGTTAGTCAACATGTGGTGGGTGTACACGAAGAAGAAATGAAGCGATGGCCGTTGGATCGTCCGTCTCACCAATAATGGCTGAAATAATCGTGGATTTTAGGGAGGAGAATGCACCTGAATCACAAATATTATCATCAACAAAATCTTGGTGGAGATGTATGGATGACATGTGAGTGATAGTGCGGAAGAATGATACTGAGAAATGTGTCTCACACACACACAAACAACAGTCATGTAGACTCAGTATGGAAATTCACTATGGAAATAGAGGGTGAAATTCAGGGGTTACCTGTGCACGTTAGACTGCAATGTACAAAGTGTAACAGATGACTATATATTTACGACGATAAAGTTATAGTAATTCTGAGGTTTCTGTGTGAATCTTTGACTTAATGCCACTCAGGTCATCCATTTTGTATGAAAGCTGCGCTGAAACCTGCTGTTGTAGATAGAATGCGGAGACTTTCAATAAAGTTTGATCGTCATCGAAGAGAGATATTTTTTCGTAGAAATTGCTACTGGGAAGCAACTGATGAAGGTTATGTTTCAGAGACACTAGGCAGAATGTAAAAGTGCGTTTAAAAATTGATTCTGACAAGAACGAGGATTGTGAACGTCGGTGACAACAGCATTCGGAAAGGGATTCTCACAGGTGGAATTCAAACATACCTCAATCTATTGGGATTCTTGTCACATTTAAACCAAAGAATTCAACTCAACTCAAATAAAATCAATCAACTAGAAGATCAAATAAAAATTAGGGACTAAATCACTTATGTCATTTACCAGACGATATAGTGTGCTGAACGTCCAACAAAGTATGCGTGTCTAGATCGTCGCTGAAAATAAGAGTAAATGAACATCAACGCTACAACATTCCACAGGAACACAAGCGTGAAGTAATTTGGAAGAAAATTTGTCCACAGATGAACATGCAGTTGACGATATCCTCAACATTGATGATTGGTACAAGATTTGCATTCTGTAATCTAATCTGAGGTCACGCTGGATACATGCTACAAGGACGACTTGGAAACACGACTGTCAGTAACCTGGAATTCAATTCACAATACACAAAATGAGTGAACCAAAACTGAACTATACATACACATATGACTACAAATCACAAATGCGTGATTGGAAAGGGAACAATTCCAACAATCATTTGCTGAGATCTCAGGCAGTAATTGCTCTCGAAATACTAAAATAATACTATAATTATTATTATCATTACTACTATTATGACTAACTGCACAATTTATATTCACCATCGTATTTTCCTATAGACAAAACACCATGATTGGTTTATATTTGAATTTTATTTGTAAACTTATATATATTAGAGTTAAGCCTGATGAGATCTAATTGAAAACAATATTGTTCGCTTAAATGTGTTGTTCTAAATTTTACTATGGGAATATTTAATATATTAAAATAAACAAAACAAATCACTTGTCATTATGTGTAAACCATCGAAATAGAACTAGTTCATCATTCAGCCTGTTCCACAAAGCCCAGACATTTTACTCACATGAAACAGTATCACTTGGCCAATTGACACCATGTGCAGGAAACCGGTATGTATCGAAGTCAAGAAGCTACTCTCAAGTGACTAATAGTTGTTCACTCATTAGCTTCTGACGAATACTGTGAGAAATCTGTTTCAATGTATTTCATTCTGTTCGTTCTGTGTAAATATACACAACTATTCTTTTCACAGAATCCTCATTCTTACCGAGCAATTCATCAACAGGTAAGCGCATCTGAATTGTAATAATTCCATTAACTTGACGTCATCATCACTAGAAGTGGAATACGAGAAACCAGCATCAATATGTTCGCTTGTTTTGCTCTAGTGTTTCTATGACTTGGCTTTTTACACAAATGCTTGATGTCAGTTAACACATCAGTTCCTGGGAATTTGGAACTGTTCGATTTTGATGACACTTTTCTCCAACATCCTCGATTCTTTTATCACATTGTAAACTAGAAATATTCAATTGAACCGCAAGCTTACCTCAGCGGAAGACACTTACCCTACACTGAAAACCCATTACTCTGTATACATTACATCATTGATGTGCAGGAAAAGTAGCAATCAAAAATAATCAAAATGATTCACATATCCTCTTGAAGTCTGTGAAAGTTGGCCTGATTCAATTTGCAATAATGTCTCTATGTCTCATCGGTTCTTGCAGATCAACGTTTGAAAGAACTTCATTTTGGCTAAATCACGAATATAACTATAATGATTGAAAACAGGTGTACACTGTTCAGCATCATTTCACACAATCGCTACTCTGAATGAATTTCACTGAAACATTCTGTCAGAAATATGTCATTTAAAAAACTTTCTGGGGTAGAATGTCATCAACTTGGCCACGATTGTAGAGATGGCATTAGGACACCCCATTTCACTTGGCTGATTTACTCTTTTGACAAGAATTATATCTGCATATTTATGCACAAAGTAATAATGAAGATTCGCACCTTCTGTCCCAATACTGCTTATATATCCGAGTCGCGATTTGACGAATCCTTCACGAAGCCTCTTCTCTATGTGCTAGGAATTTCGACATCGACAAGTAAAGTATGCACCGTGAAGAAATCTCACTACTTATTACTCGCGATTTATTTGTGAACATGTAAGTATATTCGTGTATTTATTTTCAATCCGGTTTCGCACATTTCACAGAAAAACCAGAAACGACAGAACCGCCAGTGGTGACTTGTAAGTTAAACTGCACTCCGTTCCGCCGGACAAATAAGCTTTCTTCTCATCTGTTACACTCCTTGCAATTAGTGATAGTGACCTGCCATCATCTTGAGGTTTGCTTCACCTGCCTACTTTTGATCTCCAGTACTGGTGCAGGAAGTTAGTAGCGAATTAGGGGGGGGTTTCTGATGAATCCACAACAAACGATCTGTTCATCTATAGCGACAGAAGAAATCGTGAGATTCAGTCTACATGCTGACGCTTGAAATGTCACAGTCACTAATGACAACGTAGATTGTGAGCCTTGCTTTCGTATGTGAGTGAGTAATGTTGCTGCCTGAAACACAATAGGAGACTATGAGATCACCGTAATAATAATAAAAAGAAGAGGAAGAAAAATGACAGCTGTCTTCCGGACAAAATCCTCGCCTGGTATACGGAGTACACAGATTATTATATTGCACAATATTTTCTCCTCATCCACTGCTCTTTCATATGAAATATAGACTAATCCCATTGGATAGATTTTCTTCGCCTCCCACGAGAAATGCTCAACGGTAGTCTACAACGCAAGTAAAATGTGCGTTAGTACGTCTCGATACTCAGGGAAATGAATGATTGAATAGGCAAACTAATTTGGATCACAGAGAATATGTTGCGTCGTGTTGGATTGAAATTCAGGTGTGAGAGTTGTTCAAGAAGGCCGACAAGTAGAAGAGGATATGTAGATAGATAGATAGATATGTGAAATGCACAAGTATCCTCAAACTGCATCACTGAGAGATTGGAACACTCGTCAGACAAGACAAAGCATGAGGTGACGTCACATTTGCACGCACTTCTAGAATCACGCATGACCTGTTGATTGTGACAGAGAATGCTTGTAATCTGATGTGTCTGAGGGCCTCGGAAAGACACCGCTTTGCGTACTGCTCAGTCAGTTGTTTCAGTTAAAATCTCACTACCTGGATGGTGAGGAGCAAGGATGACACTGCGTTCAGGTCGTCTTCCCACTGCACCACGAAACGCGTCTTTGCAGTGTGAGTGACTTGTAACTGAAACACGCAGATATCATTGATTGCATACATCGAATTCATTTGAAACCTGTTGATGATATCGTGAAGCCGACTCCGTGGCTGCACACGAAACCCACATTTTTGTTTCTCTCGCGAATGATGAAACTTTCATATTTGTTTGCAGATGGGTGGATGAATATTCCTGACGATCACGAAAGTAAGGTTATAGACTATTTGAAATATTGTGCACCTATGTGAGGGAAGGAGGAGGAGTGGTCTAATGAAACTGATTTAACAATTTCGTAACTACTTTGACTCACCAAGAAGAACACGTATGAGTAATTCGTATCGAGGATTCAGTCAGAGGAGTGAACGAATTCAAATCACACGTGAATCAATGAACATGGTGAATGTTCACACCATGTGGTGTTCATGTGCCAGAGGCATCAGTGTTACTCATTATGATTTCGGAATTGCTTACGCAGAATCTGTCATTTATACAATGCTATGAACGGACAAACAACGCAGACTTTGAATACGAAGAAGATTTCTGCAGACAACGACAGGCAACTCTGGACAATACTCCAGCTGTTTACATTGAAGTTCTAATGGGAGACATGGACGCCAAACTGTGATCAGACAACACATGAAGGGAACTCATCATGAGTAGAGAATCTCTCGGAGAAATGAATGAAAACGGAGAACTCTTCGCCGACTTCTGCGCCTTCAATGAACTAGTGATTGGTGGCAGCGTATACAAACACAAGGATATCCACAAGGCTACATGGGTGTCACCAGATGGGCGAACCAAAAACCAATTTGAATTCATTTCAATCTCAAGGAAGTGGAGGCGCAGCCTGCTGGACAAAAAAGTAAGAAGAGGAGCAGACGTTGGCTCAGACCACTACCTCGTACAAGGGACAATCCAAATCAAATTAAAAGCTTCCAGAGAAACAGGAGCTGCAGATAGACCACAAACCAAGTTCAACACTCAGAAGATGAAGGACCAGGACACAAAGGACATCTTCACTGCAAGCATAAAGGACAAAGCCGAGACACAAATCAACACTAGCGAAGAGGTCAGCGTCGAAAAGCACTGGAACAACTTGAAGACAGTGTGGAGTCAAACCTGCATGGAAGTTCTAGGCAGAAAGAAGAGACAGGACAAACAGTGGCTCACTACGGACACTTGGAGACTAATAGAAGAGAGGGGGATGGTGAAACAAAAGATTCTCCAGTGCACCAACGAACAACAAAAACAGGATTTGAATGCAAACTACAAGACACTGAACAAAAGAGTAAAGAAGAGTGCCAGGGAAGACAAAAGAAAATATCATGAAGCCATGGCAAGTGAAGCAGAACAAGCTGCAGGCAAAGGACACCTCGCAACACTCTACCAAACAACTAGGTACCTATCAGGCAAACGTTTGACACAAATTAAGCCGGTGAAGGATGACAATGGAAAGTCACTCACCAAAGAAGTGGAGCAAAGGAAACACTGGGCTGAACACTTCAAAAGACTCCTAAATCGACCACCACCCACAACGCACCCAACAATACCAACGACGGAGACAGAGCTACCAGTGAACACCAACCCCCCGACGAAATCAGAAGTCCTGAAGGCAATCAAGATGCTAAAAGCTGGAAAAGCAGCAGGATCAGATGGAATCCCAGCAGAAGCATTGAAAATGGACCCAGAGACAACAGCGGACTTGATGACGCCACTACTGGAGAAGGTGTGGAAAGAAGGCAAAGTACCCGAAGATTGGAAGAAAGGATACTTATTCAAACTACCAAAGAAAGGAGACCTAAGTCAATGCAAGAACTGGCGCGGAATTATGCTCCTGTCCATCCCAAGCAAAATACTAAGCTGCATCATCCTGGAGAGAATCAAACATGCCTTGGATGAAAAACTTCGACCGGAACAGGCTGGATTCAGGAGAAACAAGTCATGCATTGATCAGATCGCCACACTACGGATCATCATTGAACAGAGCTTGGAATGGCAGTCACCTCTCTATCTCAACTTCATCGACTTTGAAAAGGCCTTTGACAGCGTCGATCGAGAGGTGATTTGAAAAATACTTCGCAACTACGGGGTGCCACCGACAATTATACATCTCATCCAACAGCTGTACGACAATGCTACATGCCAAGTAATCCACAACGGGAAACTTACGGAATCCTTCGAAGTGAGGACAGGAGTAAGACAAGCTGGCTGCCTACTATCGCCAATGATTTTCCTGATTGCAGTAGACTGGATAATGCGACAAAGAGCAGGCAATGAGGAAACAGGCATAAAATGGACTCACACAAAATACTTGGAGGATCTGGACTTCGCCGATGATATATGTCTGATTTCCCACAAACTGGAAGATATGCAAGCGAAAAGCAACAAGTTGGCAGAAGAAGCATCCAGAGAAGATAGGACTTCAGGTGAACATAGAGAAGACAGAGGTGATGAAGATTGCCGAGCAACACCACCAACAGCAACAACAACAACAGAAAACAATCAGCATAAATGGGAGGAACCTGAAAGAAACAACCTCCTTTACCTACCTGGGAAGCATCGTTTCAACTACAGGCCGGCGGAACTGACGAGGATATCAAAGCAAGAATCGGAAAAGCAAGACAAGCTTTCACTACTCTCAAGTCTGTGTGGAGGTCAACAACACTCAGCATCAAAAATAAGATTCGGATTTTCAACTCCAATGTGAAGGCAGTGTTACTCACTTTACGGATCAGAGACTTGGCGCAGATACTTGGTCATAAGGAGCATCTCAAACAAACTACAGACATTCATTAACAGTTGTCTTCGCTCAATACTCAAGATCAGATGGCCACAAAAGATCAGTAACAGGGATCTCTGAGAGCTAACCAACCAGGAACCGATTGTGAAACAAATATGCAGAAGGAAATGGACATGGATTGGCCATACTCTGAGGAAACCATCAAGTGACATCACTAGACAAGCCCTCGAGTGGAACCCGAAAGAAGAGCGGCGAGTTGGTCGTCCAAGGGTGATTTGGGGGAGGTCATGTGAAGAGGAGATGAAAACGTGTGGGGAAAACATGGAGACAGGTGAAGACTCTAGCAGAGAACCGAACTCATTAGAGACGCACGCATGAAACCCTATGTTCCTCCAGGATATAAAAGATACAATAACAATAATAAAACACTCAGAATACTTGGACACTCACGACGCTTCCAATAGACGAAGTAATCAGATACACTGTATCAGGACACTTTCAATGGAAAGGGGATAGAGGAAACTTTGACGTTGTTAGTCAACATGTGGTGGGTGTACACGAAGAAGAAATGAAGCGATGGCCATTGCATCGTCCGTCTCACCAATAATGGCTGAAATAATCGTGGATTTTAGGGAGGAGAATGCACCTGAATCATAAATATTATCATCAACAAAATCTTGGTGGAGATGTATGGATGACATGTGAGTGATAGTGCGGAAGAATGATACTGAGAAATGTGTCTCACACACAAACAACAGTCATGTAGACTCAGTATGGAAATTCACTATGGAAATAGAGGGTGAAATTCAGGGGTTACCTGTGCACGTTAGACTGCAATGTACAAAGTGTAACAGATGACTATATATTTACGACGATAAAGTTATAGTGATTCTGAGGTTTCTGTGTGAATCTTTGACTTAATGCCACTCAGGTCATCCATTTTGTATGAAAGCTGCGCTGAAACCTGCTGTTGTAGATAGAATGCGGAGACTTTCAATAAAGTTTGATCGTCATCGAAGAGAGATATTTTTTCGTAGAAATTGCTACTGGGAAGCAACTGATGAAAGTTATGTTTCAGAGACACTAGGCAGAATGTAAAAGTGCGTTTAAAAATTGATTCTGACAAGAATGAGGATTGTGAACGTCGGTGACAACAGCATTCGGAAAGGGATTCTCACAGGTGGAATTCAAACATACCTCAATCTATTGGGATTCCTGTCACATTTAAACCAAAGAATTCAACTCAACTGAAATAAAATGAATCAACTAGAAGATCAAATGCAAATTAGGGACTAAATCACTTATGTCATTTACCAGACGATATAGTGTGCTGAACGTCCAACAAAGTATGCGTGTCTAGATCGTCGCTGAAAATAAGGGTGAATGAACATCAACGCTACAACATTCCACAGGAACACAAGCGTGCAGTAATTTGGAAGAAAATTTGTCCACAGATGAACATGCAGTTGACGATATCCTCAACATTGATGATTGGTACAAGATTTGCATTCTGTAATCTAATTTGAGGTCACGCTGGATACATGCTACAAGGACGACTTGGAAAGACGACTGTCAGTAACCTGGAATTTAATTCACAATACACAAAATGAGTGAACCAAAACTGAACTATACATACACATATGACTACAAATCACAAATGCGTGATTAGAAAGGGCACAATTCCAACAATCATTTGCTGAGATCTCAGGCAGTAATTGCTCTCGAAATACTAAAATATAAAAACAAATCACTTGTCATTATGTGTAAACCATCGAAATAGAACTAGTTCATCATTTGGCCTGTTCCACAAAGCCCAGACATTTTACTGACATGAAACAGTATCACTTCGCCAATTGACACCATGTGCAGGAAACCGGTATGCATCGAAGTCAAGAAGCTACTCTCAAGTGACTAATAGTTGTTCACTCATTATCTTCTGACGAATACTGTGAGAAATCTGTTTCAATGTATTTCATTCTGTACGTTCTGTGTAAATATACACAACTATTCTTTTCACAGAATCCTCATTCCCACCGAGCAATTCATCAACAGGTAAGCGCATCTGAATTGTAATAATTCCATTAACTTGACGTCATCATCACTAGAAGTGGAATACGAGAAACCAGCATCAATATGTCCGCTTGTTTTGCTCTAGTGTTTCTATGACTTGACTTTTTACATAAATGCTTGATGTCAGTTAACACGTCAGTTCCTGGGAATTTGAAACTGTTCGATTTTGATGACACTTTTCTCCAACATCCTCGATTCTTTTATCACATTGTAAACTAGAAATATTCAATTGAACCGCAAGCTTACCTCAGCGGAAGACACTTACCCTACACTTAAAACCCATTACTCTGTATACATTACATCATTGATGTGCAGGAAAAGTAGCAATCAAAAATAATCAAAATGATTCACATATCCTCTTGAAGTCTGTGAAAGTTGGCCTGATTCAATTTGCAATAATGTCTCTATGTCTCATCGGTTCTTGCAGATCAACGTTTGAAAGAACTTCATTTTGGCTAAATCACGAATATAACTATAATGATTGAAAACAGGTGTACACTGTTCAGCATCATTTCACACAATCGCTACTCTGAATGAATTTCACTGAAACATTCTGTCAGAAATATGTCATTTAAAAAACTTTCTGGGGTAGAATGTCATCAACTTGGCGACGATTGTAGAGATGGCATTAGGACACCCCATTTCACTTGGCTGATTTACTCTTTTGACAAGAATTATATCTGCATATTTATGCACAAAGTAATAATGAAGATTCGCACCTTCTGTCCCAATACTGCTTATATATCCGAGTCGCGATTTGACGAATCCTTCACGAAGCCTCTTCTCTATGTGCTAGGAATTTCGACATCGACAAGTAAAGTATGCACCGTGAAGAAATCTCACTACTTATTACTCGCGATTTATTTGTGAACATGTAAGTATATTCGTGTATTTATTTTTAATCCGGTTTCGCACATTTCACAGAAAAACCAGAAACGACAGAACCGCCAGTGGTGACTTGTAAGTTAAACTGCACTCTGTTCCGCCGGACAAATAAGCTTTCTTCTCATCTGTTACACTCCTTGCAATTAGTGATAGTGACCTGCCATCATCTTGAGGTTTGCTTCACCTGCCTACTTTTGATCTCCAGTACTGGTGCAGGAAGTTAGTAGCGAATTAGGGGGTTTCTGATGAATCCACAACAAACGATCTGTTCATCTATAGCGACAGAAGAAATCGTGAGATTCAGTCTACATGCTGACGCTTGAAATGTCACAGTCACTAATGACAACGTAGATTGTGAGCCTTGCTTTCGTATGTGAGTGAGTAATGTTGCTGCCTGAAACACAATAGAATAATATGAAGGCACCATAATTGAAATAATAAAATGAAGAAGAAGAAGAAAAATGACAGCTGTCTTCCGGACAAAATCCTCGCCTGGTATACAGAGTACACAGATTATTATATTGCACAATATTTTCTCCTCATCCACTGCTCTTTCATATGAAATATAGACTAATCCCATTGGATAGATTTTCTTCGCCTCCCACGAGAAATGCTCAACGGTAGTCTACAACGCAAGTAAAATGTGCGTTAGTACGTCTCGATACTCAGGGAAATGAATGATTGAATAGGCAAACTAATTTGGATCACAGAGAATATGTTGCGTCGTGTTGGATTCAAATTCAGGTGTGAGAGTTGTTCAAGAAGGCCGACAAGTAGAAGAGGATATGTAGATAGATAGATAGATAGATAGATATGTGAAATGCACAAGTATCCTCAAACTGCATCACTGAGAGATTGGAACACTCGTCAGACAAGACAAAGCATGAGGTGACGTCACATTTGCACGCACTTCTAGAATCACGCATGACCTGTTGATTGTGACAGAGAATGCTTGTAATCTGATGTGTCTGAGGGCCTCGGAAAGACACCGCTTTGCGTACTGCTCAGTCAGTTGTTTCAGTTAAAATCTCACTACCTGGATGGTGAGGAGCAAGGATGACACTGCGTTCAGGTCGTCTTCCCACTGCACCACGAAACGCGTCTTTGCAGTGTGAGCGACTTGTAACTGAAACACGCAGATATCATTGATTGCATACATCGAATTCATTTGAAACCTGTTGATGATATCGTGAAGCCGACTCCGTGGCTGCACACGAAACCCACATTTTTGTTTCTCTCGCGAATGATGAAACTTTCATATTTGTTTGCAGATGGGTGGATGAATATTCCTGACGATTACGAAAGTAAGGTTATAGACTATTTGAAATATTGTGCACCTATGTGAGGGAAGGAGGAGGAGTGGTCTAATGAAACTGATTTAACAATTTCGTAACTACTTTGACTCACCAAGAAGAACACGTATGAGTAATTCGTATCGAGGATTCAGTCAGAGGAGTGAACGAATTCTAATCACACGTGAATCAATGAACATGGTGAAAGTTCACACCATGTGGTGTTCATATGCCAGAGGCATCAGTGTTACTCATTATGATTTCGGAATGGCACACTCAGAATCTGTCATTTATAAAATGCTATGAACTGACAAACAACGCAGACTTTGAATACGAAGAAGATTTCTGCAGACAACGACAGGCAACTCTGGACAATACTCCAGCTTGTGACATTGAAATACTAATGGGAGACATGGACGCCAAACTGTGATCAGACAACACATGAAGGGAACTCATCATGAGTAGAGAATCTCTCGGAGAAATGAATGAAAACGGAGAACTCTTCGCCGACTTCTGCGCCTTCAATGAACTAGTGATTGGTGGCAGCGTATACAAACACAATGAATATCCACAAAGCTATATGGGCGTCACCAGATGGGCGAACCAAAAACGAATTTGAATTCATTTCAATCTCAAGGAAGTGGAGGCGCAGCCTGCTGGACAAAAAAGTAAGAAGAGGAGCAAACGTTGGCTCAGACCACTACCTCGTACAAGGGACAATCCAAATCAAATTAAAAGCTTCCAGAGAAACAGGAGCTGCAGATAGACCACAAACCAAGTTCAACACTCAGAAGATGAAGGACCAGGACACAAAGGACATCTTCACTGCAAGCTTAAAGGACAAAGCCGAGACACAAATCAACACTAGCGAAGAGGTCAGCGTCGAAAAGCACTGGAACAACTTGAAGACAGTGTGGAGTCAAACCTGCATGGAAGTTCTAGGCAGAAGGAAGAGACAGGACAAACAATGACTCACTACGGACACTTGGAGACTGATAGAAGAGAGGGGGATGGTGAAACAAAGAATTCTGCAGTGCACCAATGAACAACAAAAACAGGATTTGAATGCAAACTACAAGACACTGAACAAAAGAGTAAAGAAGAGTGCCAGGGAAGACAAAAGAAAATATCATGAAGCCATGGCAAGTGAAGCAGAACAAGCTGCAGGCAAAGGAGACCTCGCAACACTCTACCAAACAACTAGGTACCTATCAGGCAAACGTTTGACACAAATTAAGCCGGTGAAGGATGACAATGGAAAGTCACTCACCAAAGAAGTGGAGCAAAGGAAACACTGGGCTGAACACTTCAAAAGACTCCTAAATCGACCACCACCCACAACGCACCCAACAATACCAACGACGGAGACAGAGCTACCAGTGAACACCAACCCCTCGACGAAATCAGAAGTCCTGAAGGCAGTCAAGATGCTAAAAGCAAAGGACCAGATGGAATCCCAGCAGAAGCATTGAAAATGGACCCAGAGACAACAGCGGACTTGATGACGCTAATACTGGAGAAGGTGTGGAAAGAAGGCAAAGTACCCGACGATTGGAAGAAAGGATACTTATTCAAACTACCAAAGAAAGGAGACCTAAGTCAATGCAAGAACTGGCGCGGAATTATGCTCCTGTCCATCCCAAGCAAAATACTAAGCTGCATCATCCTGGAGAGAATCAAACATGTCCTGGATGAAAAACTTCGACCGGAACAGGCTGGATTCAGGAGAAACAAGTCATGCATTGATCAGATCGCCACACTACGGATCATCATTGAACAAAGCTTAGAGTGGCAGTCACCTCTATCTCAACTTCATCGACTTTGAAAAGGCCTTGACAGCGTCGATCGAGAGGTAATTGGACAACTACTTCGCTACTACGGGGTGCCACTGACAATTATACATCTCATCCAACAGCTGTACGACAATGCTACATGCCAAGTAATCCACAACGGGAAACTTACGGAATCCTTCGAAGTGAGGACAGGAGTAAGACAAGCTGGCTGCCTACTATCGCCAATGATTTTCCTGATTGCAGTAGACTGGATAATGCGACAAAGAGCAGGCAATGAGGAAACAGGCATAAAATGGACTCACACAAAATACTTGGAGGATCTGGACTTCGCCGATGATATATGTCTGATTTCCCACAAACTGGAAGATATGCAAGCGAAAAGCAACAAGTTGGCAGAAGAAGCATCCAGAGAAGATAGGACTTCAGGTGAACATAGAGAAGACAGAGGTGATGAAGATTGCCGAGCAACACCACCAACAGCAACAACAACAACAGAAAACAATCAGCATAAATGGGAGGAACCTGAAAGAAACAACCTCCTTTACCTACCTGGGAAGCATCGTTTCAACTACAGGCCGGCGGAACTGACGAGGATATCAAAGCAAGAATCGGAAAAGCAAGACAAGCTTTCACTACTCTCAAGTCTGTGTGGAGGTCAACAACACTCAGCATCAAAAATAAGATTCGGATTTTCAACTCCAATGTGAAGGCAGTGTTACTCACTTTACGGATCAGAGACTTGGCGCAGATACTTGGTCATAAGGAGCATCTCAAACAAACTACAGACATTCATTAACAGCTGTCTTCGCTCAATACTCAAGATCAGATGGCCAGAAAAGATCAGTAACAGGGATCTCTGAGAGCTAACCAACCAGGAACCGATTGTGAAACAAATATGCAGAAGGAAATGGACATGGATTGGCCATACTCTGAGGAAACCATCAAGTGACATCACTAGACAAGCCCTCGAGTGGAACCCGAAATAGGAGCGGCGAGTTGGTCGTCCAAGGGTGATTTGGGGGAGGTCATGTGAAGAGGAGATGAAAACGTGTGGGGAAAACATGGAGACAAGTGAAGACTCTAGCAGAGAACCGAACTCATTAGAGACGCACGCACGAAAACCTATGTCCCTCCAGGAAATAAAAGATACAAAAACAATAATAAAACATTCAGAATACTTGCACAAACAAGACGCTTCCAATAGACGAAGTAATCAGATACACTGTATCAGGACACTTTCAATGAAAAGGGGATAGAGGAAACTTTGACGTTGTTAGTCAACATGTGGTGGGTGTACACGAAGAAGAAATGAAGCGATGGCCATTGCATCGTCCGTCTCACCAATAATGGCTGAAATAATCGTGGATTTTAGGGAGGAGAATGCACCTGAATCACAAATATTATCATCAAGAAAATCTTGGTGGAGATGTATGGATGACATGTGAGTGATAGTGCGGAAGAATGATACTGAGAAATGTGTCTCACACACAAAAAACAGTCATGTAGACTCAGTATGGAGATTCACTATGGAAATAGAGGGTGAAATTCAGGGGTTACCTGTGCACGTTAGACTGCAATGTACAAAGTGTAACAGATGACTATATATTTACGACGATAAAGTTATAGTAATTCTGAGGTTTCTGTGTGAATCTTTGACTTAATGCCACTCAGGTCATCCATTTTGTATGAAAGCTGCGCTGAAACCTGCTGTTGTAGATAGAATGCGGAGACTTTCAATAAAGTTTGATCGTCATCGAAGAGAGATATTTTTTCATAGAAATTGCTACTGGGAAGCAACTGATGAGAGTTATGTTTCAGAGACACTAGGCAGAATGTAAAAGTGCGTTTAAAAATTGATTCTCACAAGAATGTGGATTGTGAACGTCGGTGACAACAGCATTCGGAAAGGGATTCTCACAGGTGGAATTCAAACATACCTCAATCTATTGGGATTCCTGTCACATTTAAACCAAAGAATTCAACTCAACTGAAATAAAATGAATCAACTAGAAGATCAAATGCAAATTAGGGACTAAATCACTTATGTCATTTACCAGACGATATAGTGTGCTGAACGTCCAACAAAGTATGCGTGTCTAGATCGTCGCTGAAAATAAGGGTGAATGAACATCAACGCTACAACATTCCACAGGAACACAAGCGTGAAGTAATTTGGAAGAAAATTTGTCCACAGATGAACATGCAGTTGACGATATCCTCAACATTGATGATTGGTACAAGATTTGCATTCTGTAATCTAATCTGAGGTCACGCTGGATACATGCTACAAGGACGACTTGGAAAGACGACTGTCAGTAACCTGGAATTCAATTCACAATACACAAAATGAGTGAACCAAAACTGAACTATACATACACATATGACTACAAATCACAAATGCGTGATTGGAAAGGGAACAATTCCAACAATCATTTGCTGAGATCTCAGGCAGTAATTGCTCTCGAAATACTAAAATAAAAAAAAAACAAATCACTTGTCATTATGTGTAAACCATCGAAATAGAACTAGTTCATCATTCGGCCTGTTCCACAAAGCCCAGACATTTTACTCCCATGAAACAGTATCACTTCGCCAATTGACACCATGTGCAGGAAACCGGTATGCATCGAAGTCAAGAAGCTACTCTCAAGTGACTAATAGTTGTTCACTCATTATCTTCTGACGAATACTGTGAGAAATCTGTTTCAATGTATTTCATTCTGTACGTTCTGTGTAAATATACACAACTATTCTTTTCACAGAATCCTCATTCTTACCGAGCAATTCATCAACAGGTAAGCGCATCTGAATTGTAATAATTCCATTAACTTGACGTCATCATCACTAGAAGTGGAATACGAGAAACCAGCATCAATATGTCCGCTTGTTTTGCTCTAGTGTTTCTATGACTTGACTTTTTACATAAATGCTTGATGTCAGTTAACACATCAGTTCCTGGGAATTTGAAACGGTTCGATTTTGATGACACTTTTCTCCAACATCCTCGATTCTTTCATCACATTGTAAACTAGAAATATTCAATTGAACCGCAAGCTTACCTCAGCGGAAGACACTTACCCTACACTTGAAACCCATTACTCTGTATAACATCATTGATGTGCAGGAAAAGTAGCAATCAAAAATAATCAAAATGATTCACATATCCTCTTGAAGTCTGTGAAAGTTGGCCTGATTCAATTTGCAATAATGTCTCTATGTCTCATCGGTTCTTGCAGATCAACGTTTGAAAGAACTTCATTTTGGCTAAATCACGAATATAACTATAATGATTGAAAACAGGTGTACACTGTTCAGCATCATTTCACACAATCGCTACTCTGAATGAATTTCACTGAAACATTCTGTCAGAAATATGTCATTTAAAAAAACTTTCTGGGGTAGAATGTCATCAACTTGGCCACGATTGTAGAGATGGCATTAGGACACCCCATTTCACTTGGCTGATTTACTCTTTTGACAAGAATTATATCTGCATATTTATGCACAAAGTAATAATGAAGATTCGCACCTTCTGTCCCAATACTGCTTATATATCCGAGTCGCGATTTGACGAATCCTTCACGAAGCCTCTTCTCTATGTGCTAGGAATTTCGACATCGACAAGTAAAGTATGCACCGTGAAGAAATCTCACTACTTATTACTCGCGATTTATTTGTGAACATGTAAGTATATTCGTGTATTTATTTTTAATCCGGTTTCGCACATTTCACAGAAAAGCCAGAAACGACAGAACCGCCAGTGGTGACTTGTAAGTTAAACTGCACTCCGTTCCGCCGGACAAATAAGCTTTCTTCTCATCTGTTACACTCCTTGCAATTAGTGATAGTGATCTGCCATCATCTTGAGGTTTGCTTCACCTGCCTGCTTTTGATCTCCAGTACTGGTGCAGGAAGTTAGTAGCGAATTAGGAGGGGGTTTCTGATGAATCCACAACAAACGATCTGTTCATCTATAGCGACAGAAGAAATCGTGAGATTCAGTCTACATGCTGACGCTTGAAATGTCACAGTCACTAATGACAACGTAGATTGTGAGCCAAGTAGAAGAGGATATGTAGATAGATAGATAGATAGATATGTGAAATGCACAAGTATCCTCAAACTGCATCACTGAGAGATTGGAACACTCGTCAGACAAGACAAAGCATGAGGTGACGTCACATTTGCACGCACTTCTAGAATCACGCATGACCTGTTGATTGTGACAGAGAATGCTTGTAATCTGATGTGTCTGAGGGCCTCGGAAAGACACCGCTTTGCGTACTGCCCAGTCAGTTGTTTCAGTTAAAATCTCACTACCTGGATGGTGAGGAGCAAGGATGACACTGCGTTCAGGTCGTCTTCCCACTGCACCACGAAACGCGTTTTCGCAGTGTGAGCGACTTGTAACTGAAACACGCAGATATCATTGATTGCATACATCGAATTCATTTGAAACCTGTTGGTGATATCGTGAAGCCGACTCCGTGGCTGCACACGAAACCCACATTTTTGTTTCTCTCGCGAATGATGAAACTTTCATATTTGTTTGCAGATGGGTGGATGAATATTCCTGACGATTACGAAAGTAAGGTTACAGACTATTTGAAATATTGTGCACCTATGTGAGGGAAGGAGGAGGAGTGGTCTAATGAAACTGATTTAACAATTTCGTAACTACTTTGACTCACCAAGAAGAACACGTATGAGTAATTCGAATCGAGGATTCAGTGAGAGGAGTGAACGAATTCAAATCACACGTGAATCAATGAAGATGGTGAAAGTTCACACCATCTGGTGTTCATGTGGCAGAGGCATCAGTGTTACTCATTATGATTTTGGAATGGCACACTCAGAATACTTGGACACTCACGACGCTTCCAATAGACGAAGTAATCAGATACACTGTATCAGGAAACTTTCAATGAAAAGGGGATAGAGGTAACTTTGACGTTGTTAGTCAACATGTGGTGGGTGTACACGAAGAAGAAATGAAGCGATGGCCATTGGATCGTCCGTCTCACCAATAATGGCTGAAATAATCGTGGATTTTAGGGAGGAGAATGCACCTGAATCACAAATATTATCATCAACAAAATCTTGGTGGAGATGTATGGATGACATGTGAGTGATAGTGCGGAAGAGTGATACTGAGAAATTTGTCTCACAGACACACAAACAACAGTCATGTAGACTGAGTATGGAGATTCACTATGGAAATAGAGGGTGAAATTCAGGGGTTACCTGTGCACGTTAGACTGCAATGTACAAAGTGTAACAGATGACAGCATAATCACGACAAATTCCAAAATACCCTGACATTTTACTGACATGAAACAGTATCACTTCGCCAATTGACACCATGTGCAGGAAACCGGTATGCATCGAAGTCAAGAAGCTACTCTCAAGTGACTAATAGTTGTTCACTCATTATCTTCTGACGAATACTGTGAGAAATCTGTTTCAATGTATTTCATTCTGTACGTTCTGTGTAACTATACACATCTATTCTTTTAACAGAATCCTTATTCTTTCTGAAAACATTATCCAGAGGTAAGCGCATCTGAATCATCACCAGAAGTGGAATACGAGAAACCAGCATCAATGTGTTCACTTGCTTTTTTCTAGCGTTTCGAGAGAGTCACTGATTATCACGAATGCATTACTAAATGATTCACCACGAAGAAATTATTCTTGATTTGCCAATCCGTCAGTCAGTAAAGAGGAGTATTTCATAGTAGTTGGAATGTGTTTGTGACTACCTGATCATGGGAACACAGAGTTACGTTGAAGCCATTCACTTGTGGAGGTATTTGTTGATGAAGCAATGTCCTCACTTTTAGTCAATTCATGGGTCTCACATGCAGTTGCGTTCATGAATAATCCCCATCCAGACATTAGTGGAAATCAAGAGAAGAAACACGTAGTTCAGCGAACAGTCTATTTTCGGTGGCGAATTCATTCACTCAGCTCAACAGCCACATTATATCTAGTTATTGTTGTAGGCGTGTGTGTGTATTAGTTTCCTCAGAGAAACAGGAAGGAACACTAGTCAGGGTCATTGTTTACACCGTCAGAATAATTCAAACATATGAGGAATAATGAAATTGTAGCTGGAGTGGTTGAGGATTGGTAAGAGGGTAGTAGCAGTGAATTGTCAATGCATCACAGAAGTTGATTGAGTGTATTGGAGTCACTCAGTAAGGTGAATAATTTATTGAGTGATTTGTGATCAAGATGAACGTGGAAATGAAGGAGAATATTGAATTGTGCAAGAGTTCTAGAGAAATGCAGGAGTCACAAGGAATCACAAAAACAGGCACACAAATCACAAGTCAGTAGATATCGACGCGTTTGTCACGATGATAGTAGGAGTGGTTGAGTAACTTCCTCTTGTATGCATGACTCTGGATTTTCCAAGTGAATGACTGAGGCTTCAGCAAAATGGAGGAGACGAAGGTGATTTGCCTTCGGCAGATTATTCTTCACTCTGTAGATCACTATGAGGCGGGAGGCGTTTGTTCGGATGGAATGGGCAGTGTTGACAAGATGTTCAATAATTGCACTGTTTCTAGAGCCACCACTACATTCCTGCAGACACGCGGGATAGTAAATCTCAGCTCTTTTTGACAGGATACACGTCGAGCCAGCAGACCTAAGCGTAGTGTTCATCAGTCAGCCATTGACCTGTAGAAGTCTTGAGGACAAGATGTCGCATACGCCCACTTCTTTGTGCATGTATCAGTTCACCTGTCACTGTGGAGCACGGTACATTGGTTCCTCGACGCCTATATTCTATACTTGCTACTTAACCGAAAATTCACCTTCTTCGTTTACAGATGAATGGAATGAAATACGGGAAATCGTGTTTAACCGTGAGAGAATTGAAATTTTCGTTGAGAAATTCTAATCGAGACATTTTCCTAAGATTCAATGGTGGCATAAATTGCTTTAGATGTTGAAGTTTTGTGAAGAATTGTATTCATTTCAGTGAAGAATTCTCCACGAACAGAAATCAGTAGATGAATCACTGAATGAAATCAGCAGGCTCCAGATGGCTGTGTTCTCCTGATTTGAGACGCCTCTCAGTCCTCTGCAACAACAACGAGCACACCGACCCCACCGAGGATCGAACAGGCCTCTTTCACCATGCAGACACTTGGACCAGATTCCAACAACCTCTTGAATTGCAACATTCCTCCTCAAGGATCTAGGACTGTCAACGATGAATGCTATAAATGAGCAGGCAGGTTTTGATGACGCTGGTGTTCACTGATTAAGCCCGGAAAATCGGTGTTGTTTGTGTACACCGTTTAAGAAATATTACGCGACGACAATGTCGCCCCATGGTGACATAGGATTCGTCCACAAGACGCGAGAAAATATCCAAGGAAATCCACAGCTTTCAGATATCTCTTCCATACAATTCAACTAATCAACGCCTTTATCTGAATTAATGTGTAATTTGTCTACTTTATTTTCACAGATATTCGGAAGAATGAGACGTATGCTCCGGAAAGTAAGCAAGAAACAATTGACTTCATTGGGCACTCGCTCGCGTACTAAAAGTGTCTTCATTACATAATCTGAAGAAGAGATATTTCACATGTATAATGATGAGTACTACCTACCATCTCAGTATTCAAGGATACAAATGTTTCACTTCAATGACACACAAAGAAAAAGAGAAAATTGTATTTTGTGGGATGCAGTTGAATGACAAGATATGTGATACTTCGATTGGACACAAATCAATGTCATGTCTGTTATCCCTGGCGTTTGCTGCAGACTGGATTCTATCAGTCAAGTTTGCAATGTGACCGCCAACAAGCTAGGTAGATCTTCATCACGGTGTACTCAGGAATCTTGTTATTAGATGTCTGAAGGCAACTGACTGGAAGTCGTTCCTGGTCCTAGGTCTCCTGCTTGTTGGCTGGCACTAGTCAGCAATGCAGTCCTACAGGAAGTCAATCACAAGTCAGAATAGCTAGCTAGATCAGTGAAGGCTTCTCTGACTGCAGGGAGCATGATATGCTTGGGGATTGAAGATACGCCTTGCTGACCGGTGCTCGGTAACAAGCACAAAACCTGGGTGAGTCAGGGCTTCCTTCGGCTGATTCCCTCCATGTACTAGTAGATAGATAACTCTGATTGGCATTTGAATGGAGGAACAATTTGCATAGTCAAATGTTCTCTGAGAAGAATAACTCACTGAAACGCCTCCAATTGAACCACATGGATGTAGGTGATAGAGATGAGAATCAGTCGACACTGAGAAGGATCCAATTTCGCTTTACGGAATCATAGTCTATACAGTTTCGTATGATGTTTTCATTCGGATATGTAAAGACGTGTCTGCGAGTTACTTAGAACGTTCGACACTTCGGTTGACGTGATCGTGAAAGAATATTAGTGAGGCAAGATACTTGGAATTGAAGGAGATGTCGCAGTTTTAGATGTCCTTCCCAATTCTCACCATCTGTTTCGATCAAATCTGTGGAGAATCATGTCGAAGCGTACAACAGATGCCATCTGTCCTAGGTTCGTTCTCACTTGTGTGAAACATATCACAATCCACAGCAATCAGACGTGATGTGTAATAATGGATTGACCGACTTTCAAGATTCATATGTATTCGTTGATATCTATCTTTCTAAGTATCATCCTATCATTTCATTCTATGTAACTTTCATGTCACTGCTTTCAACGACCTCTCACGAACAAGTGACAACTCCTCACTGATTGATTCCATTCTTTTCAGATGACCCGAATGCAAGAGAAAAATATGCCAAAGCAGGTTTGTACACGAGAACCTTCTTCTTCTTCTCATTCTCCTTGTTCTTCTTTTGCTGCGTCAATGCTCATTGTTCCTCTCTGGACCTTCACCGTCCGTTCACATAACATGATCCACTTGTTCATTGATTCACCAGTAGTTCACAGCCTACACTGCGGCCAACATACTCGGACTACTAATGTTAACTCAAGTGATTTTGATAGACAATATGTTTGCGCCAGGGAATCACTGACTGTCACCACCTAACTGGAATCTCCACCGGCCGAAGAGAACCGGGTTACGCATGCAATTGAGATCCAAATAGCACAGATCTGTAAGCATGCAATCCGGATTCGGCCAGCCTTCTGTGCCACAGGAACAGGGAAGCAGATTTTCTGGAAAGTCACTTGAAGTGTAGAGATTCACTTGAATCCTCCACATCAAGGCGGTGATTGAATCCAATAGATGAAGAAGACGTAGTGTTGACGTAATTTCCGCGTTAGAGGTGTTATTAGGGAAGAGTTGATTGTCTCCACAGGCTGGATGTTCAGCGTTAACTTTGCAGTTGAACCTTCCAGCTCACAGTGAACGCAAATACTGCAATATCATTCACTTAAGCTGAGAAATCTGACAGCGTCCCCGATCGCGTCACAGATAACTTTCAGTTTATGTGTGAAGGATTCATTTGCAAGGATTCGATTGGCAATAGGATTAATCACGAGCCTGAGAAACCATTGACAAACAAGCGTGAAGCACCGCACAGCTGTTCGTCAGTCTAGTTTAGGACTCGTCGGCAGTACACCCTCACCCACCCCCACACACACACACGAGCGTTCGAAACTAGGATAATCTGTTTACGAGCCACGCTGATAGACAATTAAGCGATTGGGACTCGATTCAATGTTCCATGTATCACAGCTCCTGCATATTCGAGATTCGTGTAGGGAGCAAGTGCCAGCCAGTGTCACAGGCGAGCAACTGTCCTCTTGCCTGATTTGGTGTCCATCACTGGTCACACTGTTGGTTGCGCCTGGCACTTATCACGGATTGGCAGAGGCTGTTATTCATTGACCATTGAGTGAGGTTTCAGTGGTTGAACGGTCTACCAGCTCGCTTCGTAACCGGAATGTCCACACTTCACACACCCCTGTGGTGAATGCGTACTGCTGAATAGTACAAAACTGGGCTAACAATGCAGCTGTCCGCACTCCCTTTTGAATTTCCAGTGGTCCTCTCACTGATGTAGGCTCGTCTTCACTCCTGTAACTTTCATATCACACTGTGGAAAATTTGATTACCAAACATGTCTATAAATTACTGCCTTATTTGTCTCCTTCCATCAACTGATGTAGAATTCCTGGACGAATTACTGAACAGTGAGTTTAAACATTTCAATACATGATTTGTGACATTTAACATCTTTGAATATGAATGTGTGGCCTGTAGAAGAGACGGGATATCCACACACATGTACATACGTGATGCACTTCATGACATCACTGGTCATCTGTACGAGCGTTCGGTTCTCTACTCAACACGTCGTCTGAAACCAACCAAGTACTGATATCCTGTCAAATACTTCCCCATCGAACATCAGCCACTCCAATCACTGAGGGCCATGATGTCTTTGAGACTTCTTACAATTAGAGAATACTTCGATGCAGCATGTCGGCTTGATCAGATTTGGTCAATGGGGGGGGGGGGGTAGAAAAGTGACATCCTGAGCAAACTTCAGCAGATTTCATCTCACACTAGCCTATTGTATTGGTTGATGCGGAGATGAAATGCTGTCAGTGGAGATTGCAGAATCATTCAGTTATTTGTCAATCACTCTACGACTACAAGCCACTGCACCGCATCCAGACTGTAGATATTTCCGTATTCACCATTCGACTTGACCTTATAAGACACAGTGGAATGAGCATCGTGTACAATTCCAAGTCAGTCGAGAACCGAGTCGTTCACCTCTTCCTTATTGAAATAAATAAATAATTTTGTCTGTTTTTCCAACTATTAGAATACGGAGGCGATTCATTAGCACTCGAAGGTAAGCGGGAATCATAATTTCTTCCATGGTAACTGTATTCACCCGTGAGAATCAGTTTGTTAACATGAATACAAAATCATTTCTCGATATATAGCCAATAAATTCGTGGAGTTAGTAAAATAACGGTCGCTTGCATCTTCATTCTTCACTGATTCCCAAAGCCATCAACTGAATTTCTAGAGTTCTGTGAAATTCCATAGGAAACAGAGAGGTGCATGCTTTCACGTAATCGAAAACCACACTTGTAGTCATGTTGTGTACTGGATATTGCAGCAGACCATTGGTGTGCCGAAAGAGAAATGCCTACGGCGCTAGAAGAACTTGACTTCGTGGACGACGTATTTCCAATGAGACATGGACTCGAGGACGTACAAGTGTAAACCACCAAGTTATGGCAAGAAACAGGAAATACAGGACTTCAAGTGAAAACACAGGTGATGAAGGTAACTGAAGAACAAGGACAACCACACCTGATGGGAGACATTCTTCGGAATGTGAAGGAATCCTCTTCCCTTACTGATTTAGGCAGCTGGAATTACGTGTGCCGTTTATAACAAACCAAAATGGACGGGCAGTTCTAGTCTCTAGTCAGCAGCGTTTTCACAGTCGATGTATTGGACAACCGGAAATGAATGTTTCAAGTCATCTACGGATTTGGAAAAACTAATCAGCTCCACAGGCTTCGCTGCGATCAACATCCCACTGCGCATAGCAAATGTTATCCATGCTCACATGTGCACTTTATATCGGTAATTGTGAAGAAAGGCACGTTTACAAGTGTGCATATTCCTAATGGGAGTACTTACATGAACGGAAACGCTATGCTAATGGCATTGTCTTCCGTATCACTCATTTTCTCATGTTCTGGCTCCTGTATTAATTCCTCATCTTTCTGTGCGTCGACTAAGACAATCTTCACCTGAATGCATCACACCCATAACTCTGAATGCAGAAGCTGGACACTGGAAGAGATGTCGTAGCATTGCTTCCTTTGTTCAACATTGACAGTTGCGTGTCTTCACTCAGCCTAGACCTCCAACACGCTTGGCTGACGACCAGATTGCTTAGCATATTTCCGCAACAAACCTTACCGAATGAAAGACGGCCATCTGTTCAAAATATCGCCATCTTTGCCTTCTGGAGGAAAGTGCATTTGCTGATGCCATCAAATGCGTTGCATAACGAAAAGTGGATGTCTCTTCGGCACTGGTGGCAACGCGATTTGACCGATCCTTCACGAAGCCTCTTCTCTATGTGCTAGGAATTTCGACATCGACAAGTAAAGTATGCACCGTGAAGAAATCTCACTACTTATTACTCGCGATTTATTTGTGAACATGTAAGTATATTCGTGTATTTTTAATCCGGTTTCGCACATTTCACAGAAAAACCAGAAACGACAGAACCGCCAGTGGTGACTTGTAAGTTAAACTGCACTCCGTTCCGCCGGACAAATAAGCTTTCTTCTCATCTGTTACACTCCTTGCAATTAGTGATAGTGACCTGCCATCATCTTGAGGTTTGCTTCACCTGCCTGCTTTTGATCTCCAGTACTGGTGCAGG
The DNA here is from genome assembly GCA_944472155.2 of Trichobilharzia szidati. Lineage (NCBI taxonomy): Eukaryota > Metazoa > Platyhelminthes > Trematoda > Strigeidida > Schistosomatidae > Trichobilharzia > Trichobilharzia szidati. Next base: position 28,642,937 of record OX235275.1, on the reverse strand, counting down.
AAGTTAGTAGCGAATTAGGAGAGGGGGGGTTCTGATGAATCCACAACAAACGATCTGTTCATCTATAGCGACAGAAGAAATCGTGAGATTCAGTCTACATATTGACGCTTGAAATGTCACAGTCACTGATGACAACGTGGATTGTGAGCCAAGTAGAAGAGGATATGTAGATAGATAGATAGATAGATATGTGAAATGCACAAGTATCCTCAAACTGCATCACTGAGAGATTGGAACACTCGTCAGACAGGACAAAGCATGAGATGACGTCACATTTGCACTCAATTCCAGAATCACGCATGACCTGTTGATTGTGACAGAGAATGCTTGTAATCTGATGTGTCTGAGGGCCTCGGAAAGACACCGCTTTGCGTACTGCTGAGTCAGTTGTTTCAGTTAAAATCTCACTACCTGGATGGTGAGGAGCAAGGATGACACTGCGTTCAGGTCGTCTTCCCACTGCACCACGAAACGCGTCTTTGCAGTGTGAGCGACTTGTAACTGAAACACGCAGATATCATTGATTGCATACATCGAATTCATTTGAAACCTGTTGGTGATATCGTGAAGCCGACTCCGTGGCTGCACACGAAACCCACATTTTTGTTTCTCTCGCGAATGATGAAACTTTCATATTTGTTTGCAGATGGGTGGATGAATATTCCTGACGATTACGAAAGTAAGGTTACAGACTATTTGAAATATTGTGCACCTATGTGAGGGAAGGAGGAGTGGTCTGATGAAACTGATTTAACAATTTCGTAACTACTTTGACTCACCAAGAAGAACACGTATGAGTAATTCATATCGAGGATTCAGTCAGAGGAGTGAACGAATTCAAATCACACGTGAATCAATGAAGATGGTGAAAGTTCACACCATCTGATGTTCATGTGCCAGAGGCATCAGTGTTACTCATTATGATTTCGGAATGGCACACTCAGAATACTTGGACACTCACGACGCTTCCAATAGACGAAGTAATCAGATACACTGTATCAGGACACTTTCAATGAAAAGGGGATAGAGGAAACTTTGACGTTGTTAGTCAACATGTGGTGGGTGTACACGAAGAAGAAATGAAGCGATGGCCATTGGATCGTCCGTCTCACCAATAATGGCTGAAATAATCGTGGATTTTAGGGAGGAGAATGCACCTGAATCACAAATATTATCATCAAGAAAATCTTGGTGGAGATGTATGGATGACATGTGAGTGATAGTGCGGAAGAATGATACTGAGAAATGTGTCTCACAGACACACAAACAACAGTCATGTAGACTGAGTATGGAGATTCACTATGGAAATAGAGGGTGAAATTCAGGGGTTACCTGTGCACGTTAGACTGCAATGTACAAAGTGTAACAGATGACAACATAATCACGACAAATTCCAAAATACCCTGACATTTTACTGACATGAAACAGTATCACTTCGCCAGTTGACAGCATGTGCAGGAAACCGGTATGCATCGAAGTCAAGAAGCTACTCTCAAGTGACTAAGAGTTGTTCACTCATTATCTTCTGACGAATACTGTGAGAAATCTGTTTCAATGTATTTCATTCTGTACGTTCTGTGTAACTATACACATCTATTCTTTTCACAGAATCCTTATTCTTTCTGAGGACATTATCCAGAGGTAAGCGCATCTGAATTGTAATAATTCCATTAACTTGATGTCATCATCACCAGAAGTGGAATACGAGAAACCAGCATCAATGTGTTCACTTGCTTTTTTCTAGCGTTTCGAGAGAGTCACTGATTATCACGAATGCATTACTAAATGATTCACCATGAAGAAATCTTTCTTGATTTGCCAATCCGTCAGTCAGTAAAGAGGAGTATTTCATCATACTCCTTCCTGTGTTCGACAGTTGATTGAATAGTAGTCGGAATGTGTTTGTGACTGCCTGATCACCGGAACGCAGAGTTACGTTGAAGCCATCCACTTTTGGAGGTATTTGTTGATGGAACAATGTCCTCACCTTTAGTCAATCTATGCGACTCACATGCAGTTGCGTTCATGAATAATACGCATCCTGACATTAGTGAAAATCAAGAGAAGAAACACGTAGTTCAGCGAACAGTCTATTTTCGGTGGCGAATTCATTCACTCAGCTCAACAGCCGCATTATATCTAGTTATTGTTGTAGGCGTGTGTGTGTATTAGTTTCCTCAGAGAAACAGGAAGGAACACTAGTCAGGGCCATTGTTTACACCGTCAGAATAATTCAAACATATGAGGAATAATGAAATTGTAGCTGGAGTGGTTGAGGATTGGTAAGAGGGTAGTAGTGATGAGTTGTCAATGCATCACAGAAGTTGATTGAGTGTATTGGAGTCACTCAGTAAGGTGAATAATTTATTGAGTGATTTGTGATCAAGATGAACGTGGAAATGAAGGAGAATATTGAATTGTGCAAGAGTTCTAGAGAAATGCAGGAGTCACAAGGAATCACAAAAACAGGCACACAAATCACAAGTCAGTAGATATCGACGCGTTTGTCACGATGATAGTAGGAGTGGTTGAGTAACTTCCTCTTGTATGCATGACTCTGGATTTTCCAAGTGAATGACTGAGGCTTCAGCAAAATGGAGGAGACGAAGGTGATTTGCCTTCGGCAGATTATTCTTCACTCTGTAGATTACTATGAGGCGGGAGGCGTTTGTTCGGATGGATCTCGCATACGCGCACTTCTTTGTGCATGTATCAGTTCACCTGTCACTGTGGAGCACGGTACATTGGTTCCTCGACGCCTATATTCTATACTTGCTACTTAACCGAAAATTCACCTTCTTCGTTTACAGATGAATGGAATGAAATACGGGAAATCGTGTTTAACCGTGAGAGAATTGAAATTTTCGTTGAGAAATTCTAATCGAGACATTTTCCTAAGATTCAATGGTGGCATAAATTGCTTTAGATGTTGAAGTTTTGTGAAGAATTGTATTCATTTCAGTGAAGAATTCTCCACGAACAGAAATCAGTAGATGAATCACTGAATGAAATCAGCAGGCTCCAGATGGCTGTGTTCTCCTGATTTGAGACGCCTCTCAGTCCTCTGCAACAACAGCGAGCACACCGACCCCACCGAGGATCGAACAGGCCTCTTTCACCATGCGGACACTTGGACCAGATTCCAACAACCTCTTGAATTGCAACATTCCTCCTCAAGTATCTAGGACTGTCAACGATGAATGCTATAAATGAGCAGGCAGGTTTTCAATGACGCTGGTGTTCACTGATTAAGCCCGGAAAATCGGTGTTGTTTGTGTACACCGTTTAAGAAATATTACGCGACGACAATGTCGCCCCATGGTGACATAGGATTCGTCCACAAGACGCGAGAAAATATCCAAGGAAATCCACAGCTTTCAGATATCTCTTCCATACAATTCAACTAATCAACGCCTTTATCTGAATTAATGTGTAATTTGTCTACTTTATTTTCACAGATATTCGGAAGAATGAGACGTATGCTCCGGAAAGTAAGCAAGAAACAATTGACTTCATTGGGCACTCGCTCGCGTACTAAAAGTGTCTTCATTACATAATCTGAAGAAGAGATATTTCACATGTATAATGATGAGTACTACCTACCATCTCAGTATTCAAGGATACAAATGTTTCACTTCAATGACACACAAAGAAAAAGAGAAAATTGTATTTTGTGGGATGCAGTTGAATGACAAGATATGTGATACTTCGATTGGACACGAATCAATGTCATGTCTGTTATCCCTGGCGTTTGCTGCAGACTGGATTCTACCAGTCAAGTTTGCAATGTGACCACCAACAAGCTAGGCAGATCTTCATCACGGTGTACTCAGGAATCTTGTTATTAGATCTCTGAAGGCAACTGACTGGAAGTCGTTCCTGGTCCTAGGTCTCCTGCTTGTTGGCTGGCACTAGTCAGCAATACAGTCCTACAGGAGGTCAATCACAAGTCAGAATAGCCAGCTAGATCAGTGAAGGCATCTCTGACTGCAGGGAACATGAGATTGCAGATACGCCTTGCTGACCGGTGCTCGGTAACAAGCACAAAACCTGGGTGAGTCAGGGCTTCCTTCGGCTGATTCCCTCCATGTACTAGTAGATAGATAACTCTGATTGGCATTTGAATGGAGGAACAATTTGCATAGTCAAATGTTCTCTGAGAAGAATAACTCACTGAAACGCCTCCAATTGAACCACATGGATGTAGGTGATAGAGATGAGAATCAGTCGACACTGAGAAGGATCCAATTTCGCTTTACGGAATCATAGTCTATACAGTTTCGTATGATGTTTTCATTCGGATATGTAAAGACGTGTCTGCGAGTTACTTAGAACGTTCGACACTTCGGTTGACGTGATCGTGAAAGAATATTAGTGAGGCAAGATACTTGGAATTGAAGGAGATGTCGCAGTTTTAGATGTCCTTCCCAATTCTCACCATCTGTTTCGATCAAATCTGTGGAGAATCATGTCGAAGCGTACAACAGATGCCATCTGTCCTAGGTTCGTTCTCACTTGTGTGAAACATATCACAATCCACAGCAATCAGACGTGATGTGTAATAATGGATTGACCGATCTTATCAAGATTCATATGTATTCGTCGATATTTATCTTTCTAAGTGTCATCCTATCATTTCATTCTATGTAAATTTCATGTCACTGCTTTCAACGACCTCTCACGAACAAGTGACAACTCCTCACTGATTGATTCCATTCTTTTCAGATGACCCGAATGCAAGAGAAAAATATGCCAAAGCAGGTTTGTACACGAGAACCTTCTTCTTCTTCTCATTCTCCTTGTTCTTCTTTTGCTGCGTCAATGCTCATTGTTCCTCTCTGGACCTTCACCGTCCGTTCACATAACATGATCCACTTGTTCATTGATTCACCAGTAGTTCACAGCCTACACTGCGGCCAACATACTCGGACTACTAATGTTAACTCAAGTGATTTCGATAGACAATATGTTTGCGCCAGCGAATCACTGACTGTCACCACCTAACTGGAATCTCCACCGGCCGAAGAGAACCGGGTTACGCATGCAATTGAGATCCAAATAGCACAGATCTGTAAGCATGCAATCCGGATTCGGCCAGCCTTCTGTGCCACAGGAACAGGGAAGCAGATTTTCTGGAAAGTCACTTGAAGTGTAGAGATTCACTTGAACCCTCCACATCAAGGCGGTGATTGAATCCAATAGATGAAGAAGACGTAGTGTTGACGTAATTTCCGCGTTAGAGGTGTTATTAGGGAAGAGTTGATTGTCTCCACAGGCTGGATGTTCAGCGTTAACTTTGCAGTTGAACCTTCCAGTTCACAGTGAACGCAAATACTGCAATATCATTCACTTAAGCTGAGAAATCTGACAGCGTCCCCGATCGCGTCACAGATAACTTTCAGTTTATGTGTGAAGGATTCATTTGCAAGGATTCGATTGGCAATAGGATTAATCACGAGCCTGAGAAACCATTGACAAACAAGCGTGAAGCACCGCACAGCTGTTCGTCAGTCTAGTTTAGGACTCGTTGGCAGTACACCCTCACCCACCCACACACACACACACGAGCGTTCGAAACTAGGATAATCTGTTAACGAGCCACGCTGATAGACAATTAAGCGATTGGGACTCGATTCAATGTTCCATGTATCACAGCTCCTGCATATTCGAGATTCGTGTAGGGAGCAAGTGCCAGCCAGTGTAACAGGCGAGCAACTGTCCTCTTGCCTGATTTGGTGTCCATCACTGGTCACACTGTTGGTTGCGCTTGGCACGTATCACGGATTGGCAGAGGCTGTTATTCATTGACCATTGAGTGAGGTTTCAGTGGTTGAACGGTCTACCAGCTCGCTTCGTAACCGGAATGTCCACACTTCACACACCCCTGTGGTGAATGCGTACTGCTGAATAGTACAAAACTGGGCTAACAATGCAGCTGTCCGCACTCCCTTTTGAATTTCCAGTGGTCCTCTCACTGATGTAGGCTCGTCTTCACTCCTGTAAATTTCATATCACACTGTGGAAAATTTGATTACCAAACATGTCTATAAATTACTGCCTTATTTGTCTCCTTCCATCAACTGATGTAGAATTCCTGGACGAATTACTGAACAGTGAGTTTAAACGTTTCAATACATGATTTGTGACATTTAACATCTTTGAATATGAATGTGTGGCCTGTAGAAGAGACGGGATATCCACACACATGTACATACGTGATGCACTTCATGACATCACTGGTCATCTGTACGAGCGTTCGATTCTCTACTCAACACGTCGTCTGAAACCAACCAAGTACTGATATCCTGTCAAATACTTCCCCATCGAACATCAGCCACTCCAATCACTGAGGGCCATGATGTCTTTGAGACTTCTTACAATTAGAGAATACTTCGACGCAGCATGTCGGCTTGATCAGATTTGGTCAATGGGGGGGGGGGTGTAGAAAAGTGACATCCTGAGCAAACTTCAGCAGATTTCATCTCACACTAGCCTATTGTATTGGTTGATGCGGAGATGAAATGCTGTCAGTGGAGATTGCAGAATCATTCAGTTATTTGTCAATCACTCTACGACTACAAGCCACTGCACCGCATCCAGACTGTAGATATTTCCGTATTCACCACTCGACTTGACCTTATAAGACACAGTGGAATGAGCATCGTGTACAATTCCAAGTCAGTCGAGAACCGAGTCGTTCACCTCTTCCTTATTGAAATAAATAAATAATTTTGTCTGTTTTTCCAACTATTAGAATACGGAGGCGATTCATTAGCACTCGAAGGTAAGCGGGAATCATAATTTCTTCCATGGTAACTGCATTCACCCGTGTGAATCAGTTTGTTAACATGAATACAAAATCATTTCCCGATATATAGCCAATAAATTCGTGGAGTTAGTAAAATAACGGTCGCTTGCATCTTCATTCTTCACTGATTCCCAAAGCCATCAACTGAATTTCTAGAGTTCTGTGAAATTCCATAGGAAACAGAGAGGTGCATGCTTTCACGTAATCGAAAACCACACTCGTAGTCATGTTGTGTACTGGATATTGCAGCAGACCATTGGTGTGCCGAAAGAGAAATGCCTACGGCGCTAGAAGAACTTGACTTCGTGGACGACGTATTTCCAATGAGACATGGACTCGAGGACGTACAAGTGTAAACCACCAAGTTATGGCAAGAAACAGGAAATACAGGACTTCAAGTGAAAACACAGGTGATGAAGGTAACTGAAGAACAAGGACAACCACACCTGATGGGAGACATTCTTCGGAATGTGAAGGAATCCTCTTCCCTTACTGATTTAGGCAGCTGGAATTACGTGTGCCGTTTATAACAAACCAAAATGGACGGGCAGTTCTATTCCCTAGTCAGCAGTGTTTTCACAGTCGATGTATTGGACAACCGGAAATGAATGTTTCAAGTCATCTACGGATTTGGAAAAACTAATCAGCTCGACAGGCTTCGCTGCGATCAACATCCCACTGCGCATAGCAAATGTTATCCATGCTCACATGTGCACTTTATATCGGTAATTGTGAAGAAAGGCACGTTTACAAGTGTGCATATTCCTAATGGGAGTACTTACATGAACGGAAACGCTATGCTAATGGCATTGTCTTCCGTATCACTCATTCTCTCATGTTATGGCTCCTGTATTAATTCTTCATCGTTCTGTGCGTCGACTAAGACAATCTTCACCTGAATGCATCACACCCATAACTCTGAATGCAGAAGCTGGACACTGGAAGAGATGTCGTAGCATTGCTTCCTTTGTTCAACATTGACAGTTGCGTGTCTTCACTCAGCCTAGACCTCCAACACGCTTGGTTGATGACCGGATCGCTTAGCATATTTCCGCAACAAACCTTACCGAATGAAAGACGGCCATCTGTTCAAAATATCGCCATCTTTGCCTTCTGGAGGAAAGTGCATTTGCTGATGCCATCAAATGCGTTGCATAACGAAAAATGGATGTCTCTTTGGCACTATGGGCAACGCGATTTGACCGATCCTTCACGAAGTCTCTTCACTATGTGCTAGGAATTTCGACATCGACAAGTAAAGTATGCACCGTGAAGAAATCTCACTACTTATTACTCGCGATTTATTTGTGAACATGTAAGTATATTCGTGTATTTATTTTTAATCCGGTATCGCACATTTCACAGAAAAACCAGAAACGACAGAACCGCCAGTGGTGACTTGTAAGTTAAACTGCACTCCGTTCCGCCGGACAAATAAGCTTTCTTCTCATCTGTTACACTCCTTGCAATTAGTGATAGTGACCTGCCATCATCTTGAGGTTTGCTTCACCTGCCTATTTGTGGACTCCAGTACTGGTGCAGGAAGTTAGTAGCGAATTAGGAGAGGGGGGTTTCTGATGAATTCACAACAAACGATCTGTTCATCTATAGCGACAGAAGAAACCGTGAGATTCAGTCTACATATTGACGCTTGAAATGTCACAGTCACTAATGACAACGTAGATTGTGAGCCAAGTAGAAGAGGATATGTAGATAGATAGATAGATAGATAGATAATAGATATGTGAAATGCACAAGTATCCTCAAACTGCATCACTGAGAGATTGGAACACTCGTCAGACAAGACAAAGCATGAGGTGACGTCACATTTGCACGCACTTCTAGAATCACGCATGACCTGTTGATTGTGACAGAGAATGCTTGTAATCTGATGTGTCTGAGGGCCTCGGAAAGACACCGCTTTGCGTACTGCCCAGTCAGTTGTTTCAGTTAAAATCTCACTACCTGGATGGTGAGGAGCAAGGATGACACTGCGTTCAGGTCGTCTTCCCACTGCACCACGAAACGCGTCTTTGCAGTGTGAGCGACTTGTAACTGAAACACGCAGATATCATTGATTGCATACATCGAATTCATTTGAAACCTGTTGATCATATCGTGAAGCCGACTCCGTGGATGCACACGAAACCTACATTTTTGTTTCTCTCGCGAATGATGAAACTTTCATATTTGTTTGCAGATGGGTGGATGAATATTCCTGACGATTACGAAAGTAAGGTTATAGACTATTTGAAATATTGTGCACCTATGTGAGGGAAGGAGGAGGAGTGGTCTGATGAAACTGATTTAACAATTTCGTAACTACTTTGACTCACCAAGAAGAACACGTATGAGTAGTTCATATCGAGGATTCAGTCAGAGGAGTGAACAAATTCAAATCACACGTGAATCAATGAAGATGGTGAAAGTTCACACCATCTGATGTTCATGTGCCAGAGGCATCAGTGTTACTCATTATGATTTCGGAATGGCACACTCAGAATACTTGGACACTCACGACGCTTCCAATAGACGAAGTAATCAGATACACTGTATCAGGACACTTTCAATGAAAAGGGGATAGAGGAAACTTTGACCTTGTTAGTCAACATGTGGTGGGTGTACACGAAGAAGGAATGAAGCGATGGCCATTGCATCGTCCGTCTCACCAATAATGGCTGAAATAATCGTGGATTTTAGGGAGGAGAATGCACCTGAATCACAAATATTATCATCAAGAAAATCTTGGTGGAGATGTATGGATGACATGTGAGTGATAGTGCGGAAGAATGATACTGAGAAATGTGTCTCACACACAATCGACAGTCATGTAGACTGAGTATGGAAATTCACTATGGAAATAGAGGGTGAAATTCAGGGGTTACCTGTGCACGTTAGACTGCAATGTACAAAGTGTAACAGATGACTATATATTTACGACGATAAAGTTATAGTAATTCTGAGGTTTCTGTGTAAAACTTTGACTTAATGCCACTCAGGTCATCCGTTTTGTATGAAAGCTGCGCTGAAACCTGCTGTTGTAGATAGAATGCGGAGACTTTCAATAAAGTTTGATCGTCATCCGAAATATTTTTTCATAGAAAGTGCTACTGGGAAGCAACTGATGAAGATTATGCTTCAGAGACACTAGGCAGAATGTGAAAGTGAGTTTAAAAGTTGATTCTGACAAGAATGAGGATTTTGAACGTCGGTGACAACAGCATTCGGATAGGGATTCTCAGAGGTGGAATTCAAACATACCTCAATCTATTGGGATTCTTGTCACATTTAAACCAAAGAATTCAACTCAACTGAAATAAAATGAATCAACTAGAAGATCAAATGCAAATTAGGGACTAAATCACTTATGTCATTTACCAGACAATATAGTGTGCTGAACGTCCAACAAAGTATGCGTGTCTAGATCGTCGCTGAAAATAAGGGTGAATGAACATCAACGCTACAACATTCCACAGGAACACAAGCGTGCAGTAATTTGGAAGAAAATTTGTCCACAGATGAACATGCGGTTGACGATATCCTCAACATTGATGATTGGTACAAGATTTGCATTCTGTAATCTAATTTGAGGTCACGCTGGATACATGCTACAAGGACGACTTGGAAAGACGACTGTCAGTAACCTGGAATTTAATTGACAATAAACAAAATGAGTGAACCAAAACTGAACTATACATACACATATGACTACAAATCACAAATGCGTGATTAGAAAGGGCACAATTCCAACAATCATTTGCTGAGATCTCAGGCAGTAATTGCTCTCGAAATACTAAAATATAAAACAAATCACTTGTCATTATGTGTAAACCATCGAAATAGAACTAGTTCATCATTTGGCCTGTTCCACAAAGCCCAGACATTTTACTGACATGAAACAGTATCACTTCGCCAATTGACACCATGTGCAGGAAACCGGTATGCATCGAAGTCTAGAAGCTACTCTCAAGTGACTAATAGTTGTTCACTCATTATCTTCTGACGAATACTGTGAGAAATCTGTTTCAATGTATTTCATTCTGTACGTTCTGTGTAAATATACACAACTATTCTTTTCACAGAATCCTCCTTCTCACCGAGCAATTCATCAACAGGTAAGCGCATCTGAATTGTAATAATTCCATTAACTTGACGTCATCATCACTAGAAGTGGAATACGAGAAACCAGCATCAATATGTGCGCTTGTTTTGCTCTAGTGTTTCTATGACTTGACTTTTTACATAAATGCTTGATGTCAGTTAACACGTCAGTCCCTCGGAATTTGAAACTGTTCGATTTTCATGACACTTTTCTCCAACATCCTCGATTCTTTTATCACATTGTTAACTAGAAATATTTAATTGAACCGCAAGCTTACCTCAGCGGAAGACACTTACCCTACACTTAAAACCCATTACTCTGTATACATTACATCATTGATGTGCAGGAAAAGTAGCAATCAAAAATAATCAAAATGATTCACATATCCTCTTGAAGTCTGTGAAAGTTGGCCTGATTCAATTTGCAATAATGTCTCTATGTCTCATCGGTACTTGCAGATCAACGTTTGAAAGAACTTCATTTTGGCTAAATCACGAGTATAACTGTAATGATTGAAAACAGGTGTACACTGTTCAGCATCATTTCACACAATCGCTACTCTGAATGAATTTCACCGAAACATTCTGTCAGAAATATGTCATTTAAGAAAACTTTCTGGGGTAGAATCTCATCAACTTGGCGACGATTGTAGAGATGGCATTAGGACACCCCATTTCACTTGGCTGATTTACTCTTTTGACAAGAATTATATCTGCATATTTATGCACAAAGTAATAATGGGGATTTACACTTTGTGTGCAAATGCTGGTTATATATCTGATTCTTCAACGCCTCAGTTTTTTCATGCACGTCTACATTAATACTTATCCACACTGAAATTTAGCTGTGCAACGTCAATTCAAAGTGAAATCATGCATTACGAATAACCTTCTACATTTTTAAGACGTCCTTTTTTCTCTGCGAGATTTGCCTACACTTCACTTCAAATTGGCTTCATTTCAGTTAACTGTTATGTCTTCGCAAAGCGCCATATCATCGTTAACCGGTGTGTTAGCATAAGACACCTTTTTATTCTGCATATAAATATGATTTATCTCCGTAGTTCACTGGTAGAACGCTTGCATGTGTTCCGGTTTCGGTTCTCAGCACCTCTAGATCATACATAATACGTTATGAGAAGCCTGAGGAAAACAGCGATGGTTTGGTTTGAGGCTTACAACCTCATCCGATGGAAGATGAACCACCTCCAGTGAAAAGTTGAAGCTCAGATTTGAATATCCATGTTCCACTGAGAACTCGAAAGCAAAAGTGAAAGTACACATAAGTGGCTACGCTAACATTGTTGATAAGCAGTTTTCTAAGGTGTACGTCTAATCTAATGTTGTTTTGTGTATATCTTGTAGACGAGGAAGAAGAGCTTCGAATAGGTGGGTCTGTGGAGTGCACGAGTCATTTTTTTAGTTTCATGTTTCCTATGTTTTCTTCTCAGTTTCGTCCGACATTTTTCCAAGGATTTATTTGATTATTGTTTAGTCTTTAAAGGTGTGGCAAGGTTTTCTTATATCTACAATCTATGAAACATTGTAGTTCATGCGTCTAATGCATTTTCCTACCTAGAAAATTTGTCAGCCTACTGTTTAATCACTGTTTTGAACGGTACTCACCGCAACACCTTACCTCTGACATTCAGAACAAGAAAGATGACAGGAGACTTTTAAAAAGGCTTTGACAGTCTTAAATCAGCAACAGAAAGCCATGAACACAATGCCTCAGACACAGGTTTTGAATGATCCTGAGAGACACTGATTTCACTGATGCGTTAAAACAACCAACAATCATCATAAGCAGGGGAATACTGTTATTAAGATAGGAATTTGAAGCTTTGCAAAAATTAAACTACATTCAAAAAGCAATCTTTATGCTTTGTCTCTTTTCGTCCAGAGTATGCCGATTATTTGCAGTATCAAAGGAAAGGTTGGTAAATGTTTTTTCATTATTTTCATAATAATAATAATTGCTAGAACAGTTTCATTTGAGCATTATTCACAAACATTTTGACTATAATTTTGTCACTAAAGTTTCCAGCTGAGCTGCTACATTCCTTAACATTCGCGATTCACCATATTCGCATTTTGTGTTTCATTTTACGCTGATGCTTAAGATGATATCTTTCGATCATAAATAAATCTTCTTTTCTATGAAGTCACACATACTGTATAACTATTCTTTCATGGCTTGTAATGTGTCCGTTGACCTTAGGAAAAAACACAAATATATTGAGTAGCCAGTAGTCGAATGACCTGAAACAAGGTACGCGGGAAGACAACACATGATTTGGCTTCATATCATTGTGACTAGTGTATGCCAACTAAGATGGAATGCATCCGCTCTTTGATGCTTGATCGAATCACTCCTTAACATCACTTAGCCGATAATAAGCTCGGGGAAGACGGAAGGTTGTGTGTATTGCTGATGATCTCACTCGGTAGAAAATAAACAGCGCTGCTCCAGAGACTTCAAAGCTGAAGCGTGAGTATCTTCGCTGCACTCAAAATACCAAGGAATAGAAAAGAAAGAGAACTTTATTACTTCACTTAGTTTTGCAATAAAATGGCCTATTCAAGACCTACGAATGTTGACCTATTTTATTTTTTACATTAGCTAACGCAATATTGTCACTTGCAATTCGTATTGGTAAGTGTATTTTCCAGTGAAACAAAACAACTCCTTCATTTTGAGTATTGAAATGACTGCGAACCGAATCAAAATTCAAAATAGTTAAGAGTATGGGTACACTATCAATTGGACCACAATATATTCAGGGATTTGATTGATTACAAATTAGATCACTAACTGAAATCAGTTATGGAACCAAAGAACAGTATGGACTATTCATGCATTGAATTTCATTCCACTAATGGAATGGTCAAAGGGATCGGCTGCCACCTTAAAGATCCTTGGTTCAATTTCAGGTGATGTTATATGTGCGTACTATTGAAGAGTTGTAGAACAGGTCTGAATCACGCCTTGATAAAATAACAAAATGCTTTATTCCAGAACAGTACTAGTGTTACACTGTTGAATTTCCAGCATTTTTTACATAATTGCATCTAATTTTATCGAATAATAAAAGAAGCAATTATAAACATAATATTGCAGGATTGTTAGTGACAGTTCTTATTTGGTATTAGTGATTACAGTAAGATCATTAACAAAAGTAAATTTGTAGAATAGTGATAATGATGTTTGTAATTAAGATTACCAGTCAGTTCTATTGAACAACCCTAAAAATGATTTTATTAATAATATTACAGAATTGGTAATGACGGATCTCAGATGTTATCGCCGAGTTCCTATAGTCGGTAGTATGAACATATAATATATTGTACTGCCTTCTGGTTCTACCAGATGAGATACAAGGCGGAGAGAGTTGAGTTGGGTGTTGAGAGTCGGACAATGTGGATTTCAACCATTACTCGCATGAGAACAGATGTCTATCAACTAATTCAGTGATAAGCTGACTAAGTCGTCACAGGTGCTGCAACTTATGTCAGTTCCTGATCTCAATTGAAAGCAAGATATATTATGAATGCTGCGGCGTAAAGCCTTCTGGAGAAACCCGTTCATAATTCCGTCTCTGAAGGTAATAGTAATACAGCCGATTCGACAGTTCAGTTGAAAAAAATGCTTCGTATTGACAGTAAACTAATTTGAAATCTTGGCATGAACTCCTCCATGTCACTGTAACACTGACGACGTACTTGCTGCTTCCCATTTGGTTTCCACTCGAGAGCCTGCCATATCTTCATCAGCTCTGTATTCTCTTTGTTCACCTGAAGTTCAATCTTTGATGCTTCTTCTGTCAACTTGTTGCTTTTCACTTGCATATCTTCTGGTTTGTAAGAAATCGAACATATATTATCGGCGAAATCCAGGTCCTCCGAGATTTTGTGCGGGTTCATTTTACGCCTGTCTTCTCGTTGTCCTCCGTCTGTCACATTATCCAGTCTACCGCAATCAGGGAAATCACCCGAGATAGTAAGCAGCCTTGTCTTACTCCCATCTTCTTTTGAAGGATTCCATGTCTTTCTTGTTGTGGATAACTTGACATGCAGCATTGTCATACAACTCTTAGATGAAATGTATAATTGTTAGTGGCACCCTGTAGTAGCGAAGTAGTTTCCAAGCCACCTCTCGATCGGGGTTGTCAAATGCCTTTCCAAAGTCCATGAGGTCGAGGTAGAGAGCAAACTGCCATTCCAAGCTCTGTTCAACAATGAAATGTGGTTTTGCGATTTCATCGATGCATGACTTGTTTCTCCTGAATCGAGGTTGTTCCCCTTGAAATTTTTCATCCGGAGCGTTTCTTGATTATATGCAGGTTGATGCGAATTAGTATTTTGCTTAGGATCTACTGGAGCACACTGCCGTGCCAGTTCATGCCTCGGTGGTATTTTCTTTTCTTTGGCGGTTTGAATAGGTGGCCTGTCTTTCAAGCCACAGACAACTTGCCCTCTTTCCACACTTTCTCTAGTAGTGGTGCCATCCAGTCTACTGGTGTGTTGGGGTCCATTCTCAATGCTTCTGCAGGAATGTCATCTGGTCCTGCTGCTTTTCCAGTTTTAAGCTTCTTTATGGTCTTCAGGATTTCTGCTCTCATCAGTGGGTTGGTATCCACTGATGGTCCTGCCTACGTTGTTGGTATTATCGTGCGCGTTGTAGGTGGTGATCGATTTATAAGTCTTTTGATGTGTTCAGCCCAGTGATTTCCTTGCTCCACTTCTTTAGACAGAGAGACTACTCTTTGTCATCCTTCTCTGGTTGATTTGTATCGATGTCTTCCTCGATACTAACACAGTTGTTTGGTAGGATTTTGCGAGGTATCCTTTGGCTGCAGCTTGTTCTGCTTCACTTGCCGTAGCTTCATAATATTTTCATGGATTTCAACTTCACCTTCAGGGTTCCTAGAACTGGATTATGGTCTGAGCCCAAATCTGCTCCCCTTCTCGACTTTGTGTCCATCAGGCTGAGTCTGCACTTCCTTGAGCAGCATTCAGATGAAAACTGTATATCAGTAAAAAGTTTGGCATTGTGGAATAGATCAAATAAAGTATAATTATATTTCAATAGTTTACACACAATGATAAGTTTTGTTGGTAATTTTGCTCGAAATATTACCAATAAAAACTTCATTGGTAATAAATGTCTATCTGGTTCGTACTGTGTCCGTCAGGCGAAGGCCATGTTGTTTTGTATATATCCTTATGCAGGAGTAGATAACTAACTCTCCAGTTGACAATTTGGATAATCCACTTCCATTCCATCTACTTTCGCCGACACACAGCAATTCTGTGCCATATCTTTGTATTTCGTTGGCTAAGTGGACAGCCTTCCCAGTCTCGTACATTGCACGGACATTTCACGTCCTCATTCTTATTATTGCTTTCATCGAGAGAAACATGTCGTCTAACTGGCTTCTCGCAGATCGCGTCATTTCGCCTCTCCAATTCCAGCGGAGTTATGATTGTTCAGGGTACGTTTCGCGTGTTGAATTCTCTTTAGCGGTTTGATAGGCTTGGTGGTGTGGGGTTGCTAGCTCTACGTCGTCGAGAACATTTACCAGCATGGTTCATTGATGAGGAAACTTAATCTACAGAACGCTCGATTCTTTAACACTTGGTCAGTACTGAGCATCGTATTGAAGTCAACACAACCTTGAGGGTTATATGCCGAATTTCGAAGTCGCTATCACGTACAGTTTGCTTACGTCTCCTACATAAAGCTCAAGCTATTGCAGTAAGATGAACTATATCGGAAGTTTGGATCTAAGGAAACATTCAGACGCTTTCCCTACGTGGTCAAACTTGGATTACAATTTCTTCTTCTCACCAAGAGTGCCTCTTCCCATAATCCCTCTTTTAATTTGATTTTTATTTAACATGTCAATTTTTGCTGTCCAACATCCTACGAATCCATTATGACTAATCACCACCACTGTCTCCTATTTCACAATATTTTGTAATCGAATCCAACCTAGTACGTTTGTCACACAAATATTATTTATTTTGTCACCTCATAACTAATCTGTTATTCTACGTAAAAATGTTTCCGCCAGGTACGTAGCTATTATTGAGACGACACCAAATATAACTATTTTACAACTGCGAGGACCTGGAGAGGAGGACTTATTGCAAAGAATATACTTCGTTCAGATTAACTTTTAATTCACATTTCACACTAATAAATTTTCTGAAGTCAAATTCCGCATTTAGGCATGACAACCAAAAATGACCTCAGTTACATCTTCTTAGTGAGCCTAATGAGTCTGTGTAATTGTTCATTCGTTATTTGTTGAATTTTAGCTGCAGCTACAGGAAGAAAGTCTAAAGTGCCAGGTAGATATTTTGATGTGTTAAACTGGTGATTTTCAAATTCATTTTGATTTCAGTAGGACATAGCCTCCATAGATTTACTCATATATTTTTAGCGCAGTCAGTAGCTAATGCCATCAGAGATGAATTGTCCTCTAACCTGACTTACTGGACCCTGCCGACGATGAATTCTTACTGGAAGACCATATTACCTGCTGTATAGTGTCATTTGTTAGTGAGCATTAGATTAGTTTTCAGGTATTTGGTTTGAAGTGACTTGGTAGGTTGATCATCAGGTGACGTCATTAAGAGAACCAGTGGCTGAATGGTCCAAGAGGTCAACTTCTTAACGGAAGGTCCTTGATTCGAGAGTTGGTGCGTGCAGACTGATGAAGCATGCCAAACTAGGACTAAACAGCTGTCTAGTGGACGCTAGTTTACTTTTATGCAGGATCCATATCTCTGGTGGCACTCTAATATATATATATATATATACATTGGATTTGGGCAGAGGCTGTAGAAATAGCCTAAATATGGTGACCAGATATTCAACTGCTGTCCTTCTTATAGCACCAAATCCACTTTCTCTTAACCAAGCAGGATAGTGCTTGCGAATCCTCTTCGAAATAATCCACGTCGGTGGTTTCACATGCCTAGCGCCAGAAGAGCAGGCGGAATCATGAACACATATGGAGTGGGTCCTCTGAGGGATCTTATACATCTGGTTATTGATGGACAGTAATGATGGCCTAGGTAACGCTATTCTCAATATTAGGGAACCGAATATTTTCCCAGTGGACTGTAAGATCCTTCTTTTGAGAACAACGCCGGTTTCGTCCCACAAGCTGCAAGAATACTATCATACGTATTTTATGGGAGGTGGAAGTGTGGACATAAGCAACGCAGTCAGTCAGCATCTGGCCACCTTGTTTCTACAGCTTCCTTTAGAGATATCTACAGGGCGTTAAATAGCCTTCCCGAATTATTAGACATTCGACTTATCTGCATTTTTGAAACCTAAGCCGTTTCAGTCCATCATCTACATCCTTTATAATTACTTCCATTATTGGTTATAAGCCTCTTTCTCCTGACCATCTTTGGATGCTCAACTCCTTGATTTCCATTCAAGTTCCTTTTGAGGGTCTGCCTGACACGTGATATCAATCATCGGTCTCCTGAGTGTATGTTCAGTCCACGTCTCCAGGAGAAACACTATTCACTTATTATAATTAATATTGTGCCTTTTCTGAAATAGAACGACAGGAATGCAGGCGAGTAAAAACTCCTATATTTTTATTACTATCTTCCATCTGATATCCTATCAGATTTAGAACGATTGTTTGAGGAACCACAAGTCAGCCCTAGTAAGTTTGTTTTTACTTGTTCATTCAATATTCTCCTTTTTGTCGAGTATTGGTTTGCAGGCATCTGATTAGTTGTGGGTATGATTGCTAGCTGACATCAGTTAGAGAAACACTTGTAGCCATTCCACCAAGCAATGTTGTGGACATATCTGCTACTATTCTGTCCTTGCTTTTCGGAGGAGAATATAAAGCTTCAGCAGGATATGTTCATTCCTACGGATTCTGTTCTATCGTTTTCACTGGGCTCTGCAAGTGCTCATAAGCTTTCATTTCCCTCCTCTACATGATCCCCTCCATGTCATCTTCATCTGCATGCCAAACTCATAGGTTATCACTAGAGTCTGTCGTCTACAGCTATTCACTGCATGCCCAATCTATTCACCTTTTAACTGTTCGGTATAATTTTCATTGAATTCTACGCCAAGTTCCACAAGTCTCCTTTCTGGGCAACTGTATGACATTCAGTATTGGGTGAAGAGGGTATCTATCGGTGAATGTCAGTTGTGTGTGGATATTTGATGCTTTTGGACACAAAGTTTCTGTTTTCCGTCCCCAGCAGTCAATAGTTCGTCCATGTATAGATGGAGTATTTGTAGACCACTCATGCAAAATTGTGAAATTGTGTGTATGAATGCGAAGCAATTATACAGATGTGCCTGTTATCTAAATTTGTCGAAGTGGGTAAATCTATAACTACTGATATTCGTTCTTAGACCCACCGGTTAATAAGGTTGGGCAGTGTCGCGAAATATGTCTACGGACGCAAAGCTGTGAAAACTTCTGCAAACACAAGTAAACTGATAAATACACATTAAAGTGGTCAAAAGCAATATTCTGTTCTTCACCCAAGATTGGATCTACCATTTTCTGTAGAATATGATTTTCGAGCTTTTTAGCTGAACTGCATTTTTCAGACAATTGAAAATACGTTTATCGGGAATTTCTACCTCAGCATCACTTTTGAACTGCAGTTCGTTTATTTTTTACTAAGGAACGGTTGTGGCTTGCAAAGAACTAAACTTTTCTTCTGTTTCTTTCTTAAATTTGCCTATGGATTGGGATCAATTAGGGAATCATTGAAGGGGACCAGAGAGTACTGGACAAAGCTTTATAGGTCCTATTTTTGACTCGTCATCACCACGCACCCATCAGGTAACAAATCCAGTACGTTTCACTAACAAGTCAAGCTCATAGACCATTCAGACACTGGATCCCAACTCATTGGCCTTTGAAATCCACCTTCTACCAACTTGCGATTTTAGCACCACCACTCTCCAATATCACCAACGGGTATTCCGATTCACTCTCAACAAAATGGATCCCATTGGTCACGAAATCTTACCGAAATCTAGTAACTAGCCTGTGGCAGTCATATCACCATCAGAATACTTATCAAGAGTTGGCTTGTAGTTATTTGATCTGTTTTTCAAGTTTGACCATGGACTGATGCCGTGTTGCTACTGATCAGTCTTGATGGACATTCGTTTATTATGAAGTGTCGCGCTGACAGAGTCAGTAATCAAACTACTCAATATTCGTCTTCACTATGTTGACCAGTGAATCTAGTAGTCAATTAGCCTATTGGTGAATGAAAAAAGTGTTATTTGTTATTCGCTAAATGGTGAATTTCATTGAAACGGGTGGCACGTTGAGAAGATTGTCCAAGTCAAATTGACTAGCAAAACGTTTTTTGTGCAACTTAAGTTAACTTTCCACACAATGGAGGATTTTATTTCCAGTGTTTGACGTTAACTAGCCAAAATGTGTCACTAATTCTCAGCTGATTACTGTTATGGTTGATGACAGTAAGCCACACTGGAAGTAGAGAACGTGTCCAACATTCCTTTTCCTTCAAGTGAAGTTGTCAAAGAGGACTTATGGCAGTATAAGGATATTTGTTGATTATAAGCTGTCATGGAATGCACAACTGACAAATTTGTTGGCAACAAAACCCTGTTCTATCACATTTGGTGCATATATAGTCCTCATTCCATACAGGAAAACTTAAATCTTGTTTAAATGATCTGTTTAATGTGACTTAATGTCTGTAAACAAGAAAATGCTTTATGAAGTACGAAGTAGACTTATCGCTAAAATAAGAATCCCATGATCCCTGAAAAAGATATGCGTTTCGCGGATCTTGAGAATAGTCGACTGCCAATGTTCAATAACTGCAATAGGAATATACGATTTATCTTACAATATATATGTCTTATCAATTTACTTGATATTGTGGAGCTATGCATATAAGTCGTTAGAATCAAATTTTATCCAAGAGTGTACAGAAAGAAAATCATGCGTGGTTACAAAGGAGTGGAAGTTGGCCTTCAGTAGGCTCCATTATGGAACATCTTATCGATACTAGACAAATCACCGGAAACACACATTGAGCCATAAAGAAAATAAATGACAATTCATCGAAGAAAATCTTCTTTATCAACGAAATCATCTTCAGAGGCTGCAGAGTGGTATTTATATTTACGAAAAATATGTGATATGATTGATATAATAACTCAGAATTAGCTTCGAAAGTAAAAATGAAAGTTATAAATCACTTCATACTCAACAATACAAAGGAAGGAAGCGTTAGAAAATTGATAAGGTTAAAATTGTTATTGATTTGGAAGAAAGGTAGTTGAGTGTACATTTAACAAGTGTGAAGAGAGTGAGAAAATGTACAAAAGGAAAATCTGAGAGTGTTAAATGTGAATTAATTAATAAACTAAAAGAAAACTAAATGTAAAGTTGAAACTTTAAACATAAAATAATATAAAATATCGGGTTTTTGCCTTACTTTCATGTTTATCTCTATGAATCTTGAAGGATATTCTCTTTCCCGTGTGAACGCATCGTGGTATATCCAGTTCATCACCAGTTGTATCAACGGTACACTTCCTTTTAATTCTTCAGCATAAGGAGTGAAACAGATTCCTCTTTCTTCTCAAAGGGACCCAAATATGAAAGTTCACGTATTGACCATTTCATGGTTTCCTGCTGATTGGTCTTTGAAGAGAGCTGTCAGGTCTCCTTTTGAGCTTATCGTCCAAGAAATGTAATTCTGAATTCATGTCTGATTCCGACGTGAGCTGGATAGCATGATGTCAGTTGTTGAACTCCCTAGTTATCATCTCAATTTTGGCATTGTCATCACGTATCATAAAAGTATCAACCATGTTTTTTAACGTATATCACAAACTTTTATCTAGACTTGCCGACAAGCAGTCTGCAAGTAAAAGACCCATTGGCGACTTCATTAACACTCCACTTCTTTGTCTTTCAACTTGAAAATGGCATTGAAAGTGCTGCTCAATAGTGGTTCCTTTAACTAGTGGGTCGGAATAACCACATCCAGATTATTATCCTCAATGAATCTGCATATAAAAAAATATTTTCAGAGAGAGGAACATAAGTGAAGAGAGACGAAACATCCAGAGATATCATTTTCATCCTGGATACATTAGCATCACTTACTCAATCGATGAATTCAAATTAATCTGAAACGCTATGCTGTCAGAGAATATTTCTGACACGTAGAAGGATGTGTGCGAGCCACTTGGTCGTATCATTGTATGATGAATTTGTCAAATATGAAATTAGACGTAGCGGTAGTCTTTTTGCAGTTTCTGGAGACGACACAACCAAGGAATTACAAAAGGGGAGCGTTGTATTTGCTCAAATGATTCAGAGTTAATAATGAATTCGTTCTTCATCTTCTTCAGCATTTGATTATTTTCCCCTCGATTCATTCATTTTCGTCTTTCTGATTACTTTCGTTTGAAAATTTGTTTTCATCTGATATGATGGATAACATTTCATCTACGTTGTCTTAGCGATTCATTCAGACGATCCCATCACTTTTAGCAGGACGGATCAACGCCAAGTCCTTATTACTTAAAATCTCACGTAGTCGATTTCTGTGCTCATCTAAGATTAATCGGTTGCCATTTGGTTTAGTGTTGACATACTGGTGACAGCTGTTAAATCCTGTAGGCTTGAATTGGTCATGTGGTTTGTCTAACACTGGGAGGAGATCATTCCCCTCGGGGATCAGTGCCGCGCTCTGGACGTTTATATCCAAGTCACTTGAATTTGTCGAAATGTCACAAAATTTTTGAGTCACTGACTAATGCTCAAAGTGGATAGAAGTTAATTGCATTCTGGAATAGTTGAAAACGTGTTCCTCTGGTGTGGCAGGAAAACGCAAATAAGTGTCAGATGCTTTGAGAGACAGAGTTTTATATGGAAAAAACGCATGTCTGATCACTACTTATTTTATAGCCTTGATCCTCCTATGCTAAATTATTGTAATGCTCACTCACACTATGACTCTACCTAATTTTCGTTTGGTTTATTTATTTCGATTCCTTATGCCAATTGGTTTCATAATTATTCTCACTTTGAGCAATTTCTGGCATTATCTAACTTGTCACATTTATTTATTCCATTCAGTATAATTTTCAGAATTTTGTCTCATCATAATTTTCACCACCATGTTGTGTAATTTTTAATTGTCTACTAATCTTATTATATCTATGTCACCTTTGAAATTCAAACATTTCATGGACAATTTTATATAGTGCAAAACCAAAAAAAATAATCTCTCGTATCAGCGGTGAAAATGGTTGACATCGCTTGCACACATATATATGTATGTATATACCGAATGACCTTCATAGACAATAATTACAGTGATGAATTCAAACAGCCAGCAACAAATAAGGTTTCAAGGTCATAAGTGGGGGAGAGGGAAATACAACCAGCAGTGTTTAGATTAATGTTTTATTTTAGCGAAATTAGGCATATATAACAATATGTCATAATGGGAATTTCTATGAATGATAATAGAAACGAACGTTTATGTTAAACGATGTTGCTGCTGGAAAATCCGAAGTGTTCTTTACATTTTACACCTAAAAATATAATTTGTAAAAGTGTTCGAGAATGTAAATTATGCGGAAACGTTTATGAATAAATCATGCTAAAATGAGTGTATCAGAAAACACTTCAGTCATTTTTGGTAATATTTAGTAGTAAAGTCAAATGATTGAAAGAGGAATGTGAATATTTGTACTAACACCTCAACAGTGAAACTGTCAAATTATACAAACATATTTATTTCGAAATCCACCACACTTGTGAGCAGTTACATGTTGATATAGTGAATATTATCCTATCATTTCTACTGTTTTTAACTGTTGTTTATAGGACTGAGAGCTTATATCGATGAAATGAACAAACGTAAGTCTGAACAAACTAGAACGTATTTGTCCGACTTCTGTGAAGAATAACGTACAAGCTGCTTTGCTTGTATCAGTCTGGATGATGTTTTCTGGTAGCAGAATCAGCCTTAAATAACACATTCGGAAGGTATTTTTCCTTCAGCGGAATACTTGACCACTGAAATATTTTAGACATTGCGATTCTTATTTCTCTGATCGGAAAATGGGTCTTCGACAGTTCATCACAATTTTACTTTGTGCTTTGTTAGTTTTCTGAAAGACTTTCCATATATTTCTTGTCACACTTGGAACCATACCAAAGTTGTCGATTATAATGAAGGTCTCAATCAAGAGTTTCTTTTGAAACGTGCTGCCACTCAATGATCTTTTCAGTATATGATCAGTCCATTTACATTTCCTTATGCTCATTTGTTTAGCGATGTGTTACTGGTCGCCTAGTTGCCGGAGTTTATTCTGGCTGAATCTTTCTTACTGGCTAAATGATGCTCAGTGTGGAGCAAAGTTGTTAATTATTGCTATAAGTCTGCAGGAGCCTGTTGGGATTGATTTTCGTGACGCGCCATGTCAGCGAACTATGTGGAAGCATTCACTTAGCACTAGTGTTTAAGGTCGAGATCTTATTCTTCAGGTCAAATAAAGTGTTGATTATCAAGCTGATTTCAGATGAGTGCAGGTCAGTCTTGTTTATCCGATCCTGTTTTTAAAACACTCAATGGTACTGCAAGTGGTCGAAGTAACGTCGTCTGTGAAGGCAAGTGAAAGAAGTGACTTTCTTCAGACATTCCTAGTTGACAGTGATTAAAATACTGGTTCTTTATTGTACTAGTCAGCCCTAAATCCTGGAAGAGAGTAGGATTTAGGCGTGGGTCTAGTGACTGTTCATCAGAAAGGCAATCCAATTAGCGACAAAATGTCTTAGAACAGAAATTGTCGATGCAATAATTAGAATGACAAATATCTCCTCATAACATCTAACTGATGTGTTTATGAATTCCGTATCAGTGACATCAAAGAAAACGTTATTTGTATTAAAAACTCTTGCCTGTATATACAGACTTTGGCCATATCTGACTGGTGAATAACTGGCTTTACTACACACAGAAGAAGTTTGCAGTCACTTCAGAGGGTATTTAAAATATCTTTTCAAACGATTATTTTCGAAATTGCACTGTGACACTAGTCCGGTAAAGGGAACAGTTAGGTTGAGAGAACAAACTATGTAATTTGCTGTTTTTATCCAAAATGTTTTACGTTAATGTTGGTATTAATGCATATATTATCAAGCACTGAGAGGTTACTGTTTGCTTTAACATAGAAAAGAGACTAAATGAATTGCAACACAGATTAGGTAAGTCTTTTCATCTTACACATTATCAAACATTTACAACTAATTATGATGTAGGAAGCTAAGTTAACTTACTTCCTCACAGATGAGTATTTTTTCAGATTATTTCATAATACGTGAATGCCGTGAATAACAAGAGCAATGCGAGAGTATTTATTGGGAATATCAGATAATCACTGGTGTCTTCGACAAATTATGTCAGTAGCCTAGTTTCACAGACTATCCAACTATGCTTCAAATGACGTTGACATGTTTATATCAGATTGATTGATTGTGATCAGTAACAGATCAATCAAGCATTTGAACTGATTGTCTGTACAATGGCAATTTGACAGTTTTCGTGGTAATGACGCTTTCATTAGTGGCGGCTATCAGCATCCCTTCTTTCACGCTCGAATGATCTTCATCATCGTTTCAGCCTACAGTCATTCACTCATCCCTTCAAACAGATATCATTATCCATAAGTATGTATGTGATGAGACAGTTCAGAATGTTTTGTACTAATGCACTCGATGATGTAGACAATTAGTTAGTGCTCGTAAATTATTTGTGCAAAATCTACTGTAATCTTATTGCGGCTCACTTACAATCCTCACCTGGGTGAATTTCTATCCAAGAGAATGTATCTTCTTTTTCACGACTCACGTTGTTTCAATCAGTCGATTATGTCATTGTATCGCAACTCGGAATCTACAGAATTTTCAAATGACGGCTGTGAACTTCAAGTTAGGAATGAAGGAAAGATGTCGATATAACTGAGTTTCGTTATAGTCAGAACGACTTTGCAACATAAGGGAATACTATCGAAGACTCTTTACATTTCTGCGAGAAACTCTCACTAATAATTCTGTATAGCGCTTGAAGAATTCTCTAGAATAAAGCTATTATTTAATATTTAGGTAATGGGTTCCCGAAAGACTGACTGCTGTACAAAGAATATCTGCATTACGTTCTTCAGTTAAATATCCGTAGAAATGAAAGAACTAGAATTGATAACAACGTCAATGTTTAGATAACATCGATTCAATAATATCAACAGACCACAGCTCAGTCGCACATGTAGGTGTCATAATATGCATCAACATAATCATACACTGAATAACAGATGAATTAGGAGAAGTAATTATACAGAATTCATGAAATTATACGCTCCCTAGAAGGCTAGAGCAGTAGTAGTGGCTTGAACTATTTCTTCTGCACACAGAGCATTGGTTGTTTAAAGCGAATCGCAAAAGCCCTGTTGTTTTGAATTTCTGGCACCTGTATACATTTGAAAATGTATTTGATACAGAATAGATGACTGATAAGGATTCTTCAATGTTGGGCTGCTCTGTGGCCTTCTTTGATCAAGTGATTCAATTTTGAACTGCACTAAGCGTCGATCTTAGCTGTTCCCGAGGGAGCACCAAAATTCAAGTTCCTAAAGCACCTGCCAATATAAATCGCTTCACAATGGCACTGGGAATGGTAGATATAAATAGAGGTGGTTAGTATAGGCACTTGCTCTTACAATTGAGGAATCACCACCGGTTGGGCAGGAAACATGTCTTGCAGTTTACTCGCATCAAAAGATCGTTCAATGGATATCCTTAACTTGTTGGTAAATATTTCACCGGATACGTCACTCTTTCATTGTAGTGTTATATATAAAGGCCTCTTACTTACAAACAGAGAGTAGTTCTTTCCTACCTTCTTGATCATGTGTTTCCTGACGAACTATTCTGGATAGCTATTTTCAACTAAGGTGTCATACACAATGCCAATTTCATCTTCAGTGACGTCTTCTAAGCAAATAGCTCTGACTCCGCTCACAGTGTGAATGTCGCTCAAGCACTGAGGTCTTCCGGAGAAAACACAAAGTCATCTAGAAACACCTTAGAATCCTCAAGCTCATATGGCAATTAGACATCAATTCTACCAGTACACCCTGAGATCCAAAGCATAGTTTATGCTCATCGCGCTTTCATAACACCAGCGCCTAGCTCAACACGTCGTCCAATTGAGACATCAAAAGGAATACGTAATTTTTTTCAGCCACCCGACAGATACGGGATGTACCCTCGCAAGTATGGACGTGAATATAGACTTAGAGGCGTTCAGTCTTAGTCCATCGGATGGTCGCTTAACATCACTGGCCTGTCAACTGGGCACATAGAGCAATTGCCTGAACCTGCGGTCCCTGTAATACTAAACAGGATAACCATAGCAAGCATCAAATTGTACTTCACTGATTACTGTGCCCATTAGTAGTATAAAACTAAGCAAATCACGCTCCATTTTAGTCAGTGAACTGCTCTACACTTGGTTAGTTCGGCTTCATAATGACAGAACGAGCTGAAATATCGTAAGATCAAAAAGTAGTGTCACTATGAACCCATGGCCACCACAAGCCATGCACAATTGTGGTGACATTAATGACACCTCTTGCTTGAGACTTTGGATATAAGATTCAGAAGAACCCATAGAACACGCTTTCACAGTCTGTTGTGGTACTGAAAATCGAAATGAAGTAAGCCTCCAACCTTTTAACTCTACAGAGTTTCTATCCCGACTGAGGGAGCCATGTGACATTCGCGTAACCATTTGTGTGATGAATCTCCCAGTCAAACATCCCGCCTGTCATGGTCTTCGCAACGGGTGATACACCATATCACCACTCAGACACTACAGTTCGCACCATGACACTGACACACACAGTGTCAGACGACGTTTTCCAGTGTGTGCTTCATATCAAAATACAGGTTGTCAGCCTACCTGAGACTTAGATCACCGGAAACCTCTATCAATTTGTTGCATAGAGTTTCCCTTATTCAGTTTATTCGAATCTATTAAAGAATCACCTCTAGTAGTATCGTTTACTCTGTCAAGTATTTACAGCATTAGCAACCTGCAGATTCGCAACTTTCTACTAAAATTTGAGGAAAAGCATTATCCCCATAGCAGCTTATCCAAGTGAATGAGATGACTGTGTCCTTGCCGCAAAACTATACACCTGAACGTTTTGTGATTCGCACTGAACAAAATGTCATGTATTTGTCGGAGGAGAACAAGAAGAGATATCATAATGGATCAATTTGTGTTTCAGATCAGATAGAACTGCATCACATAACATACTGTTCATCAGTCTTCAATTCAACGAATCTAGATGAAGAGAATATGCCATGCCGTAAACTCCGCCAAAAATTCTAGACATTAAATAATATATATTTTGTTCAAAATAGAGCTTTTATTATATAAAAATACCAGGGACTACTGGACAGCCATTTCTTCCTGTTCATCGTTGTGCGGACGTAATGTCTCTAGGGATCACATCTGGGAACTTCACATCACGAGTTCAAGGTCGTCAACCAGTCAGTGATCTCTCTCTTACTGATGTTGGTTCGTGACGATAGCTACCAGTTATAATTAGATATCATTTCTATTGAGAAATATCTACATTGTCTACAGGTATTATATTTATATGTGTGTGTTAAATTCACAAACTCCAATTCTTTCCTTTGTAGAAGAGGCTAGAAAGAATTCAAATCAGACAACTGTAAGTGAATCATTGGTAGAAATTAATTTATTCTTTTGAATCGCAACAGAGTATTTTAAACGTACAGATAAGGCTAAATCGTTTCATTTGAACACGCTTATATGGAATTATAGTTCGTGGAATTTCATTGTGAACGATAACTTCGTTTGGACATAACATAAATGATTTAGCTCTTGGATGCAATCGTCACACACACATCAGTTCAATGAAACTGTATTCACTTTGTTCAGAGCCTTCAAATAAGACAGAGAAAGGCATGCACGACGATGGTTAACATGTAAAGAAGCTGTGAAAGCTGGAATTCATTGTCAAGATTAGTTTACTCGATAGTGGGATTCTAAGAAGTTCATTCAGGTCGTCCAAATGTCTGCCGATATATTCAGGGAGGAAAGGAAGGGCTATACAAAACGCTAATGGGAACCCTCTTACAGAACAATCTGAATTTAAGAAACTTAAATCATTCCATATTAATCATGTGCGGATCAAAGTTTTAATGTACGCATCATCATCAAACTGAGCATTGATTGCCTATCAAATCTCCACATAAACTTCGCAGACATTGGAAGGTTGACTGTGAACTAATTCATAAACTTCTTTAATTCTATGGAATTTCGAAACCTGTATCAACCTCATTCAACAGTCTCATGGCAATGCCACGTGTTGAACGACGTACAAGGTGAAACATGATGATCATTTTCAAGTGAAGACGGGAGTGAGAAAAAGCTGTCTTCTATTGCCGACGATAAATCTTATTGTGGCGGATGAGATTATGTAATACACTGTGCGTGGGGGGTGATAAGGCAAGAATGCATTTGATGGACAAGAAAACTGCTGAAAGCACAGACTAAGTGGACCATTTATGCCCCATGTCACACAAACTCTAAGACCAGCAGGTGGAAAGCAATAAGCTGGTAGCGAAGACACGATTTTGAGTGAACATAGAGAGGACAAATTTGATGAAATTAGCTGGCACCTAACAATAACTAACAACAATCATCACCAACAGGAGAAACGGAAGTCGTATGCACCTGGGATCGAAAAAGCAAAACCAGTCTGTCATTTCACCGAGACTATTGTGAAAATCCGCTGCACTAAACACCTTAAATAACACCCACATTTTCAAGAACAATATCATGTCACTTTTCTTTGTGAATAAGATACTCAGAACTGGCATTAGGAAAATCACTTCCAATAGTTCTCAAAAATTCATGATAAGTTGCATTCGCGGAATACCCAAAATCAGATAAAATGTGACTATTGATTGACCTCATGCATCAGGTCCTTGTGTTGAACTGTTATGATGGGAACCAGGAAGTAGTAAACTCTGAGCAAATATTAACTTAATGCGCTGGCTAATCTGTCCTAATCGCACATCAACAGCAACGATAACACCACCGGCATGCAAACAGAAATGGAAGACTGGATATCTATAACAGAGCGTTTAAGGTATCAAACAATAGTCAAAATGTTGGACAGAATCTCTATAAACGTACAATTAGAATTCAATTGATAATGCAGTGACTCACTGAGTCATAAAACATAATAATAGCCAGTGGGAATCCAGCAGTCCAAACACATAGGTAAACAAAATGTTCATACCAGTGCTCAATAACTCCCTGAATAGTTATTTAAGGGGTTTGACAAAATTAGGCAAAACTAGGTTTGTGTAACAGGAAACATCATGAGAAAATGTGAGCGTATCATGCAAGGGTGACAGCAAAGAATTTGTGTGAGTAGAAGATGTGTGCTTACGGATAAACGCAGAGCTAACTGTGTGGGACTGCAGAAAAAAGGATGAAATGATACTCTTCCGCTGAAGCCTTGTTTTCAGTCCCTCTCCCTATTGGTTAGAATTTTATATTATGCTCAGATAGGTGTTGCGTCACATCAATGAAACGTTTCAAGTGATAGTTCTATTCAGTGATCAGATTAAGAACGAAAACTGACTTGTGGTTTGCAGAGTACCAATGCATGCTTCCCACTATACAGTTAATGGAAAAAATTCTTGAGGCATATTCAGTCATAAAACGCTCTAAACACCGTGAAATGGCAACTGTCCGTCGTAGGAACTCTGTGTTCATACAAACGGATTAGTGTGATTCTATCAAAAAGCATTACATCGAAAAACTCAAAACCACCTCAACACTGCTGATAAGCAACTTTATAGACAAGCTGTTTTTCTGAGTGCATTACAAGCACTGTAGAACAAAATTAGTCAACCCTAATTCGGATTCAAGAATTATCTTAGAATCAAGTAGAATGTTCCAAACACGCTGGGACGAAAACTCTTTCAAAAGAAAATTGCACACCAACATCACCCTCAGGTGGTCCACTGTCAGCATGACCTTAATTCACTCAAAAAGTTCCATGCTACTTCACACAACCATAAAGAGAAGCATTAAGTTGGAGATTAAATAGTAACAAAGACAAATAATGGGCTTCAAGTCAAAATATGATGCGTTGAGTTACTAACAATGATATACAATCTAGGACAAAAAGGAATAAAGTTACAAAGTTAGGCGAAACGTAGAAATAAGCCTGTCTTTCCACTCTACAATTTCACATTTTATTACTCAAACTCTCTCTCACCCAATTGCTGGATCACTGCAAGGGAATGTACTGCAGTGTCTGACCTTTTATCCAGATTATTTCAGTTATCATGATCACTCATTCTAGACCTTAATAAATCCGTATGTTATCATAGTCTAACTGATCCTGAATTACTAGTTTGACCCAAAGAGTTGACCTGACAGTAACTGGTTGTTAAGAAAATGGAGAAGATTTGTAGCTTAGGTAGATGATTTTGTCTTAGTTCTGTTCTTCGAGCTGACTGATTTCATTGTGCAGCTCTGGTAGTTCTTCTAGACAACATCATCAGCACATGTTTTTGTATCAAATGAACTTATTTAAAATTTTCCACACCAATGACATTCCAAATTGTGGCGAATGGGATCATTTATTACCTAATCTTCAGCTGAGGAAGTTATCAAGGAGGGCGAACTGTCAGCAATTAAATCAACCATCTCCGAGAACACAACTAGACCAAAATTAATTGGATATATATAGTCTTTGAGCCTATCAGAGATTGTCTCGCCCTGAGAACTACAGTAAGACAGAGGGATAATGGTTTTTCACCGAATGTCTGCCCACCAAGTCTACTCTAGCATAACCTGCAACTCATATATCAAACACTTAGTGAAACTGCTCTGAAATAAGAAGAGAGTGAGATTATATAAAGAAAGATATCAAGTTGTGTGGATATGTTTATATGAAAATTTTGTAAGAAATAGTTCTGGAAACCTCATGCGGTTATTATTACTTCATCAAATGAACTCATTAACTATTATTAGGTGGTTGGATGCAATCCGAAAGAAGCCTTGGTCCCATTTGTATTGACAGTCACGGGTCTCAGAAAATACCTTTAACCTTGGAGGAACTGATGTCCTTCCTGAGATACAGTCTGCACTGGACCAGACTCATGAGACTAGATACTTACTGGTGTCCAATTAAAGAACTTACCTTTTCATGCTACAATCTCCCAATTTTACTTTAACACTTGTTTGCACATATAAACTATGGCAATGCTATGGGATAAATTCAAACTCCCGTTATGTTTAAGCAACAAACATCCAATTGCATTTTATTCAGGTGATCACGATTCTCATAAAATTCTCCTATACTAGCTGAATATACAGTATTCAAGGCAGTGATCAATCGCAAGCGGAACGGGACTAGAATCCGAAGCGTCTGAAGCCCTGAATGAGTAGAAGAAGAGATCATTTTCTTGAGGAATACAAAACTAGAGAATGACTTTCTCTTATGCCTTATAGATGAACGCGTAAAACACAAAGCCGAAGAAAGAATGCCTCACCACTCAGACAAGATGAAGATCCTATACGTGTATGTGCCGTTAGGAGGCGATTATCTATCGGACATCTTAAAGAAGAGAATATTTTATAAACTGAGTATTTCAGAAAATGTTGGACAGTTATTACCTAGTTTCAAACATTCTTATGTTTTTCACTTCATTTTAGAGTGGCACAGAACAATCAATCGTGGTGGAAGATGAATATTACTGACCTACTTCCAGATGGAATTTGTGACATTCATTATTTTGTACTTTTTCACAAAAAAACTTTTCTTCGCACTTTTTGGAACATTTTAACACAACATTTAGTATCTTTCTCTGTTGTGATATTAAACAATATGAATTCATTTTTGAATTTAATTTCTTGTACTTATAAATGAATAAAATGGTTTGATTAGTATATGAAATTAAATCGTTTCTGTTACTAGACGTCTTCTCGGAAATTATAACACAGACAGATATCATACTAACCGTTGCTGTTTCTGCCAATTTATAGATTAAGTATATGTGTAGCGGAAAAACTCTTTTCAACCAATTTATAGTCAAGTTGGGAAGTCATACATATATGACTTTCAAGAAAATGCATCACTTAAGGTAATCCAAAGAAATGTGATTAAATATTCGTGGGTATAATTATAGTTCAGTATCACTGTTTAGGTCCTGGGAAGGGATATGAAATCTTTGAGAATAGTAGGATTAGTAAGTTAATGAAGCAATATGCAATAAGTTGAGAGGATGAATAAAACTGACACTGCAAAAAATGAATTCACTTAATATGGTTATTCATTAAGTGTGATATTATTACTGTTCCTTTGGCTTCTTATTGGAAACTCAGCCTTCAGCAGTTTGTCTGCACTTTGTCCTATTCCCTGTGGTCCTCTTCAGACAGAACCACGATTGCCCAGAGTCTCTGATCCTCTTTCTCCAACGAACTCATCCATGTTACCCTAGGGAGACCAGGTCGTAGTGTGATATCATTTGATGGTCTACTCAGAGTTTGCTCATTCCATTGCCATTTTCTCCTATACATTTGTTGAGTAATAGTCTTTTGGTAGGTTTTTTGCCACAGATTTTGTTGGTAATTCTTTCTGGTGACCCATTCAACCTTCATTATGAAGTCAGTGAAGGCAGCTGTTGATAAACGTCCCCACTGGTCTGTTGGAAATCCTTCCAAATTTCTGGCCAGTATAAAAGAACTGACTGATTTAACATTTGTGCTGTAATTCCGAATCTCGTTGTTTGTTCTGAGTGCAGAAGATTTCTTAGCTGGTCTCAGGTTGATGAAGGAGTATCTTGTCTTTTTGACTCTGGCTGGTTTTGACAACCTGGTACGTTCCGTCTGCCCCTGGTTGAAACTATACGCGCTTCCTAGATAATTTAAAGAAGTAATCTGTTTCAAATCTCTCTCGTTGATGGTAACTGTGGCTGGTTGCTGTTGCTGTTGATTGGATCCCTTTATTACTTCGATCCTTTTCATGTTAACCTGAAGGCTTGTCTTTTCTACCTTCGTCCACAGCCAGTTTGTTGGTTTTCGCCTACAAGTCTTCTAGTTTGTGTGACATTAGACACAAATCATCTGCAAAATGCAGATCTTCTAGGGTCTTAGTATCGGCTCAGCGTATTCTTTTCCTCTCGGTACCCACAGTCTGATGCATAATCCAGTCCACCACAATTAAGCATATCATTGGTGATAATAGGCAGCCTTGTCTAACTCCTGTGTTCTCACTGAACGCCTCAGTGAGTCTCCGCTTTGCGGATCACCTGACAAGTAGCAGTGTCATAAAGCCAGTTGTTGAATGAGGTTGATAAAGGTTTGGGAACTGCATGCAGTAGTGTTGAAGTAGTTTCCAAATTACTTCTCAGTAAACGCTTTCGAAAGGTTTTTCAAAGTCGATGAAGTTGAGGTAGGGGTTCGACTGCCATTCTATGCTTCGTTCTGTGATGAAGATGCGTAGAGTTGCAATCTGATGAGCGCATGGTTTGTCTTTCCTGAATTCAGCTTGCTTCTAGTTGGCGTAGTTCTGCATCCAGTGCATGTTTTATTCTCTGTAGGATGATGTGACTTAGTATTTTACTTGACGTGGACAGCAGAATTACTCGACGCCAGTTCTTGCACAGGCCCAAGATGACCTTCTTTGGCACCTCGACGAGGTAGCTCTTCTTCCTTCTTCCCAAACCTTTTGTAATAATGGCGTGAGGACATCTGTCGCAGTCTCCGGGTCAGTTTTCATTGCTTCAGGGGGAATTCCGTCTTGTCCTGCTGTCTTGCTCGCCTTACTATAGCTTGGTTTAATTTAAGACTTCTGTTTATTTTGGAGTACTGCTGTCCACTGACTGTCATGTGAGTATCGTTGTAGGTATTTTCTAAGGTGATTGTAGATTCAAATATGTCTATATCTCCTCTATGGTGATTAGGTCCCATCGTTCACCTTCTATAGGTTTCATCTGCGTTGACTTTTGCCCATATAGGGTACCGTTATTAGGTCTCTGTTATCTGCAACTTGCCTGTTCCGCTTTATTTGCAGGACAGTGTGTCGTTGACTTGTAATTTGTTTCTTCTGGCACGTTTCTATACTCCTCTGTTCAGTGCAGTAACACTGAACTTAGCTGATCCTTCTACTGTCCGTCTTTGCATCGGTTCATCTTGCGTTTAATCATCTCCCTCCCTTCTGTTAGCTTCCGCATGTCTGTTGAGAGCCATCCCTCGTCTTGTCTCGTCTCTCTTCCGAGAACAGTTGTGAACGTCTCATTCAGAGTTCCAATGTTCTTCCACTCAGATTTCTTCAGCAATATCATGTAGTGTTTTGACGGCCTTTGACTTCAAATTGAAGGTTCCCTGAAGTAGATGATGCTCTGAGCCCACATCTGCCTCCTTCTTGACTTTGCCTTCACCTTGTTGCATCTCCGCGTTCTCGAGATTGAGATGAAGTCCATCTGGCTTTTGGTAATTCTTTCAGTCTAAATTCTTGTGGACTTGTACATGTCCTTGTGCTTGGACACGCTGTATCCTATCGTCAAATGATCGAAGGCGCAGAAATCTGCGAAGAGTTCTCAATCATCGTTCATTTCACCGTAAGTCTCTTAGCACACGGTGAGATTTCTTCTTGTATTATTTTCTCCCAGTTTGGCATTCATAACGCTCATTTAGATTTTCATCTCGCTATTTGGCGTGGAATCCGCTATTGTTTGCAGATTTCATTACAAATCTTCCTTGTTATTTTGTTCTGAGCTATTTCTGGATTAGCAGCATTGGATAACTGTAACCTTCCTTCCTTCATTTTTAAGGTGAATCTTGCTGTGATTAGCCTGCGGGAGGAAACTGGCTCCCACTGCTTCATGGCTTCGTCTGACATCGCCAACATCATGACAGGCACTCCCGCAGTGCTTGTGGTTGTCATCTCTGTGGTCGGAGTACATAATTGACTCCGTAGTTGATAATTTTGATAGTCTACATGGATTCGATCTGCTCTCACATATATCCAGCACTTATATGTCATATCTTCGCATTTCGTTGGTTACCTGGGCAGTCATCTCAGTCTCGTGCATTGTATGGACATTTCATGTCTCCATTCTTATTCCTGTTTTTTTGTGAGAGAAGACACATCGCCTGACTGACTGGCTTCATGAAGGCATTCAACAGCCCACGTAATTTCATCTTCCTGATTCTAGTGAAGAATGAGATTGTTTTTATATTTTTGGCATTTATAATATTCTTCTTGTGCGTTTAAGCTTCTGTGGCAGTTTGGCTGATATTGCAGGGTCAATAGCCGCATGCTCAATCCTACCCTCTTTCCTGGGCAAGGGATCCACTATGAAACTAGCGAGTCAGCCAGCTAGGGAGGTTTTAGAATCAATCATATTGCCATCATTTGTCAGGGAACGCATTTCAAAACGCAAGCCTCAAGTGCTTTATGTGTTTAAATTACTTTTCACTTCCGTGGACTGAATACTCGGCTCTTGTTGAAATTGTCATCTTTCACTTGAGACAACCCGACAACATCTGAGTATAAACATCATGTTTCCGAGTGAAGAGTGATATGGATCGGAATACAGGATGTGCATTTCTCCTTCTCACCTCGACATCATCTGCAATCCACGTCGAGAGTCTAACCAAGCGCCAATTTGCTCAAGTGGACTTATGAATAACATTATTGAGTGTGAAACAATGCGTGCTAGGCTCGAATCTCACAAGGAACACCATCACCAAGCTTGCTGATTTAAAAAATCTGAAAGAAATGCGTTACCTACAATCGACGCTGGTGACGATGCACCAAATGAAACACATAGTCACAATTCAATTTTGCAAGCAATGCGCTTCACTGAAGTTTAAATTTATGAACATTCTACACACTGAACAGCTGGCAAAAATATAGATCACAAACAACAGGTTATAACAAGTTTAACACATATTTCGACGACTTCATAAAACAGTTAGTGCATCCTGGTAAATAATGATGGCAGAATTAGAAGTGGCTGTTTATCCGAAAGCCTTGATGCAGTTGAGCAAAATGGTTAGAAAAATTGTCACACGAAATAGTGGTGAAAACCATGAAAAGAGTTAAATTCACTTTACTTTTAGCAACAAAGTTTTCACGTGCATGAGGTAGATGACAGTGATCTGGAAAATCGGACTCTAACAGAAAACCCTATATCCTGGAATCAGTTAGTTTAAGAATATTCCATCGACAAGAATCTACAATTCGCTAGATGTCACAGTAACACGTTTTTTGTAACATGTCAATTTCGTCAATCGCTGAAAATCTGGTTGTTCTTCGACTACAGTACTGATTGTTCTTCTGAAATTTCTCATATTCAACATGCTTTCCTAACGATTATCTTTTTTGAATGATATCCAACTGCAGAAAGCAAGATGAGCATTTTGTTTCAGGAAGATCACATCAATCGTTTGACACAGGGCTAATGACTCACTATATCAAATTCTCGTGTTACTACTGTGACGTGTTTCTGGTTAAGTTTCATAATCATTTCGCTGCAGCTTGCTCAAAGTATCATTGTAACGATAGAAGGCAAGAGTCAGGCAACAGATCGTTTATTAAGGAAAATCAACACGAATTTATAGATTTTAATGTACATTATTGTAGATTATTGTTAGTAGAAAATACAGTCTCTTGATTGGTTGTTTCTGACAGAAAGTTAACCTTGCTTCTCTTGTGGTTGTGTCAGATCATCTATATGCTAACTGTATCCGCCTACGCGAAGTCTGCTGTCCATCTTTGACCTTGTTTTCACATGACTAATATTTGAGACATAAAGATTAACCTCAATTACTGTCTACCAATTTGGCTAGCAACCATCTCTCACCACACTCGTCCCCACGTCAAATAGCTTCGCGCGCAGGCGTTCCGACCTTCTGGGTGATGCATCCCCTAGTTAATGATTGTTACAGACCGGCTTGTCTCAATGCACCCATCGTTGGATCTGAATGGCGTTAACTTCTTTTTGTTTGTCACCTCTTCTGATAGTATATACTTGACCTCGTCTTTTTGTGAATGTGTATGATCCTTCCCACTTTAGAAGGAGTTTTCGTGAACCTAGCCCGCATCCAACAGCATATCTTCTGTCTCTACACTTCACTTGGTCCCCGACTGCAAAGGTAACGCACTGAGTCTCTTCTCTCAGCTGAGACTTCGTGCCACTCCTCCGCTGCTTCTGCATTACATTCTTGACGGCTTCTTTCCGTTCTGCTTTTAATTTCTTCGTACTCCACTTTTGGTGAAGGGGCCAGATTTCGTTGTGTATCGGTAATCGTGGTTTTCTACCATACATCAGTTGAAAGGGTTACTTTTTCGTTGTTTCCTGGGCGGTGGCACGATGTGTTAGTAGAATCAGTGGCAGCTCCGTTTCCTAGTTACCGCCCTTCGAGGCCATCCACTCCTTCAGCTTACGGTTGTTTCTCTCCGTCAGACCGTTCGTTTGTGGATGGTATGAGGTCGTTCGGAACCTCTTGAATTGCAGCATTCTTCCTCAAGGATCTGAGGCTGTCCGCGATGAATGCTACAAATGAGCAGGCAGGTTTTGATGACGCTGGCGTTCACTGATTAAGCCTGGAAAATCGGTTTTGTTTGTGTACAACGTTTAAGAAATATTACGTGACGACAATGTCTCCACATGGCGACATTGGATTCGTCCTCAATTCATGAGAATGCTTCACGGTACTCCTCTCTTGTCTCGAAGGATATATATATCTGGTTGTACGGCTTGGGACCAACATCGTCGAAAATTTTCACTTTTTACTTAACAGCTTTTCTCCTTTCAAGTGGCTCAATGTTGGCTTCAGTTTTCATTAGCAGCTAGGTTTTGGCTCTGACATGCTCATACTTAACTTTCCTCGTATATCGGGCGTGCTGTAGGCCAGGTGAGGTAAAGGAGTGTGTCGTCAAAGGAATGACCCCTGGACAACTTGCTTGGTTGATCAGTGTCCTACTACCGACAAAAAGCTGCTGTGATTACGCGTAGGTTTGATTTCAGCATCTATTGCTTGACAAAGCTTAGCTACACAATCCATTTCTGAAGGTTAGACATCATTTTGATGTCAGAATCTCTAATAATATTGACAAAAACTAATCTGAAATCCTCATTTTCCATCACTTGCCAATTATCACATCACTTTATCATAGGTGGATGTAGGAATATTCGCCAATACATAGCTAGCTACAAGCCAGGCAAATATAGCAAACCCCATGATGAATCTCCATTAATCGATGTGCGGACTTATTGTGACAATCAAATTTGTTTGTGTCATTCCTGATGTGACCGTTTATACACTTGGTAGTTGCGTTAAAATACGGTCAGTATGTCGCAATCTCTTCCCTATGGTTCAATTGTCTCAGTGCATTCTGACAGCATATGAATTAACGTTAAAGTTATCATAGAAGCAGGTGATGTCCTTGTTTCAAAAAGGCAGAAGGTGAGATAGTGAACGATGGATGAATTCTAGGATTCAGTGAGAGATTTTATAATCTGTCACACAAATTATAAAGAATGAAGCAACATGAAATGTGGATTAGCTTTGAAATTCCATTCAAAATATTTTGACATAGAGAGCGTAGGATCTAGAATTTACTTAAACATCTAGTTACTATACTCACAGTGTTACAATTAAGTCGACTAAGACAGAGTGAAATGTGTTGAAATAAATTCAAACTGAATACAGATTAGGTAAAATGCACTCCAGTGTACTGATTTTAGAACAACCTTGCAATTTGCATAGGAAGGAAGGAAGATATAACGACAGCGGAGAGCGTTTCCCTTCTATGTAGATACAAAAGTCTGCAAAGAGATTGGTGTGACAAATTATTAAGCAGATATTCTCAACTAGATGCATCATTTCATGAAGCTTAATTTTTCAACCGTACACGATAGCTCATAATCTCTTATCTCCTCCTCGCACGATCTACACCATGTCGCCCTTGGTCGCTCCATCCTCACTTCCTATTTGGATTCCACTTAGTCAATGGAGTGGCGCACAATCTCATTCGACGGTGTCCTTAGTGTGTGCCCAATCCATCACTATTTTCATCTGCGTATTTGTTGAGCAATAGATTTTCATCGGTAGGTGCATTCGTAGAGTTTGCTGTTGCTGACTTTACTTGGCTGGCTATTTGATCTTCACTATGTAGTCAGAGAAGAAAGCTGTCGATTAAAGTCTGCATCAGCCTGCTGAAAATGCTTTGCTTGACACTGTGGCCAGGTGGATGACCCAAATCAGAGAACTGAGTGACTTAACACTTGTGTTGGAAACGGGAACTTTGGTCTTTATGAAGACTGTAGAAGATTTCCAAACTTATTTCCGAGTGATGAACATGTACCTTACCCTACTCTGAAAGTTTCAATTATTCACCAATAACGAGAATTTTCGAAGCTTAAAAAGTCCATCAACTCTTGTCGTTCGTTTTGTCACATCTTTACTCGTGCAAGAATAATCATACTTCACTAGGTTACATGATATTCAGTGAACATGCACATTTCAGCGTCTAGAAGGCTTTGGTACTCGTTAGTCAGTTGTTTGTTAAATATTTTCTAAAGAACGGCATGTGTAAATTGACATGTTGTATGCTTTTCATGCAGATCCTGTCCGACTGTCATCAAACACATAAACTTAACGTTAACTGGGGAAAATCTGATTATTTCTACTTCATTTCAGTTACTTTTAATAATTTTAAGTTAGTGGTTATCACTGGAAAATATGAAATGTTCTTCTGACTTTCTGCCTCATAAAAAGATAGTGTCAGGTGAATGCTATTCAGTCTCAGTTTAACCAGTAATAAAGCATAGTGAACAAAATCTACTGAACTACTTTTCAAACATCTACACTGATGTTATCTGGTAAAGCGAAATGTTTTCAACAAAACGTGTGGACGTTTGTGTCAACGTTATATTACACATATGTATGGTAAAAATTGCTCACACAGTTTCTGAAAAGATCATATTTCCGTTGAGACGTCAAATATTGACATTTCACCTCTCAAATATTCTTTCATAATACTCCTCTTAGTGTTGTTTTGAGAACCAAGGGCTTATATTCTTAAACTAGTTGAGAGTGAGTTGAGAAAACAAAGACGCCTATATTTAATCTCCTTATAATCACGAAACACCCACTTGTTTGCCTTTTCAGGTCTGGTTGTGTGTTTTCTGGTGATAAAACCAGTTTTAATCAATGGATGTTGCTACCTTTTAATTAAGTGAATCATTCTGTGTGTTTCATTATGGACAGTGCTGCACCGATATCGCCACACTTCACTCTGCACACAAAGCCAGAGAAGAAAGGGAAAAGAAACGCAAAAAAGAGACAGTAAACAGACATATGAGACAAAAAGCATAGCAATATGGAAGTACAGCATAGTTTAATTGGGCATTGTAAGTTACAATGAGTGAATGCATCTGTACCATTGACAAAGAAGATTTCGAGCACTATCATCAACTGTCTCCAGCCATTGGTGTCTACCATCACGAAGACCCCAACCATGAAGTCTTCATATTCCTACGTGGCTTAAACTAACTGATGTTTATTTCATTGACTAATAGAGCCATGTTTTTGTTTGACCACCACTGGCTATTTTCCAACCCGACCCTATGTCAGCTAACATTACTTATCGAGGAAGACGATGGCTAAACATGCCTAACACACGTCCTAAACATCTCAGTCGATGCAACTTCACAGCCCCGTCTATTGATTTCCCCTCTTTACCTGGCACTTGAGGCATAACCTTAATATGGCTCACCCTACTTTACTATTTCACACGGGTGATAGAACTCAAGCGCCTTTGATCAAATTCAGCTAACTTTTCATGTCTTCCACTCTCAATGCCCAGGTGTCCTAGCCATAAAGGAGGATGGAGCGGACTTCTGAGCAGTACACACGCCCTTTCGTCGATATCCCGATTCCACGTCTACGTCAAACATGGCGTAAACTGGCATATGCAAAACAAGGCTTTTGTATCCGTACATAGATTTCTTCAGTGACCAACTTCTCAAATAAATGAAGCAGTCAACGTGCTCTACCACTTCACTCCCTATTTCTTAGCTAGGAGTCAGTGTAATCCAGTTTTATAGCACCATCTTACATTTGGAGGGAGCGAATCGCATGCCAAACATTCGTAGATTGCAACTCAAGGTGTTCAGAAGACTCTGCGTGTTGTCGGCGTCTTCACCGAGAAGGACTATATCATCTGCATATTCTTAGTCAACGAGATTATTCCCTGGTCACCAATCAATCCCTGAAGTCAGTAAGTGTTAAGTCCATTAGTACATCTTTGATGAGATTGAATATAAACGGGAACGATGGGCATCCCTGACGGACACCACTAGTTGTCACCAGCTCAGATAACAACTCGCCGTAAGCTCTCACTTGGCTACATGAGTTCGAGTAGAGTGCCTCGATCTGTGCAATGTATTTTCTTGCCACTCAATTTACAG
This sequence comes from Trichobilharzia szidati, assembly GCA_944472155.2. Taxonomy (NCBI): domain Eukaryota; kingdom Metazoa; phylum Platyhelminthes; class Trematoda; order Strigeidida; family Schistosomatidae; genus Trichobilharzia; species Trichobilharzia szidati. The sequence continues at coordinate 28,600,406 of OX235275.1, read as the reverse complement.
CCAAGCATCGCCACAGTACCTCTTAGTCGACAGAATCGAATAACGCCTTTAGGTCAAGAAATATAAGAACTGTTGGACGCCAACGGTAAGTATGCTAATGTTCCAGAATCTGTCGGAGGGTGAAGATATGATCAATATATCCTCTTCCTGGTCTGAAGCCTGACTGGTTCTCTAGTGTTTACTCCTCCTGTGGACCCCTTAGTCTACGCATGATTATTGAGTGTAGAACTTTAGATACCATATTAGTCAAGCTAATCCCCCTGTGATTATCACAGGAAGACTTGTCTCCCTTCCTGCATATGGGAGTAATCAGTGACTCACACCGAACCGAAGGGACTTCCTATGATTCTCAGACGCTGCCTAGTACCTCAGTTAACGCAGACAGTAAACTGTCTCCATTGTACTTAAATACCTCTGGAGTCATTCAGTCAGGTCCTGTTGCTCTGCATCGTCTCAGATTAGTGACAGCCTTCGTAGTTTCATCTAGGAATGGAGGACCTGTGTCTTTATTCCATTCAGGAAGGTCTTGGATGTTCGGTAACTTGAGCGTGGCTATAGGCCAATTAAACTGCTCCTCAAAGTGTTTCTTACAACGTTCTACTCGTCTATCCTAGGAGTTAAGTATGGTGCCATTTTTCTCAGATACTGTTTCACTAAGAATTTGCCTATTACCACCTGTTTCTCTGATAAGTCTAAATAGTTGTCTGGTGTTACCTATCGCCAATGTCTTTTCCATCTTCCAACCAATAGCTGCTACCTTGACGTGGTGGTCGGGCTTGCATATCGCAATGACTCAACAAGCTGCAGCGGCTGAGACTATTGTTCCTGCAGGTCTTACAGTGCCAGGAATGTTGTTAGGATAGCAGTTACTGGCACTGTGTATTTAATTTTTTTAATCTATGCTGGGGGTCTGAGGGCGAAGTCGTACTGCAGGGATGTAACAGCAGTAAGATGTTTCCCTCTGATGACCAGCATGCCAGCTACGCTGTCTCTCAACTTTGAAAAGAAAAGGTTAGAAAAGGCCGACCCTTATAATTGTGCATCCCGACTTACCCTACGGTGGTCTGTAACCGGCGCTAAAATAACTAATACGGAACCAATCTCCGAAACCAGTTCATACAGGCCGTGTGTGACCAGGCTCAAGCATCTGTCTTCTGGGCTCTGTGGTCACCCAAAACTAACCCTATCTCTGTTTTAGGTACCCGAAGACTCAATCAACTTCCACGCTGAGGGCAGTTGGGAAGTAGCGACCGCCAACACACTTCAAAAAGCACACGAAGCCTTCCTGAGCATCATTTTTTTATTTAAGAAATAAAATCTCATGAGTAAATTGCGAGTTATAATGTGAATACATACAATAATAATATTAGTATGAAATGCAATTAAATTGTTTGTGACAGCAATCATAGTAAAATGTCAGGTGACAAAATAAATCAAATGATATATGTATATAGATGAATTCATGTGATGTATATGGTGGCAATCACAAACATGTTAATTGTATTTCATACTAATATTATTACTATATGCATTCACAACTTTGATTAACTTCTTTTACCAGATATAATTTCTCTTAATAAACCAGATATAAATGATTGTACAGCTTGATAGTGAATTCTTTGAGAAGACATCACAATCACCGAAATATCTTGAATGTTTTCACAGTCCAAATTATTAATTCCACTGATGGGATGATTATTAATTCCTCATGATATCATAGCACTGCAGTCACCATTTCCAATATGATGGCTAACTTTCAGTCCATCCAATTTGTTACAGAGGTGAATCTAGTACACTTTAATCACTTTTAATCATCTGCCTCTTTTTATTTTGTTCTGAATTTGGTGAGTTTAGCTTCATTGACTGAGATCTTATTATTATTGTATTAGTGTTTCCTTTAATTCCTACAGGAACATAGGGCTTCAGCCGTGCGTCTCCATTGAGTTCGGTTCTCTGCTAGAGTCTTTACCTGGCTTCAAGTCTGTCCACACGTTTTCATCTCCTCTTCACATGACCTCCTCCAAGTCACCCTCACCCTTGCACTGACGACCAACACGCCGGCCCGGGTTCCACTCGAGCAATGGCTTGTCTAGTGATGTCACTTGATGGTTTCCTATGAGTATGGCCAATCCACCTCCATTTCTTCCTGCCTATTTGTTTCACAATCGGTTCCTGGTTGGTTCTCTCCCAGAGATCCCTGTTGCTGATCTTTTCTGGCCATCTGATTTTGAGCACTGAGCGAAGACAGCTGGCTGTTAATGAAGGTCTGTAGTTTGTTTGAGATGCTCTTTATGACACGCCAATCTCTGACGCGTATGGTGAGCAGCACTGACTTCACATTGCGGTTGAAAATTCGGATCTTATTTTTGATGCTGAGTGCTGTTGACCTCCACACAGGCTTGAGAGTAGTGAAAGCTTGTCTTGCTTTTCCGATTCTTGCTTTGATATCCTCGACTGAGATCTTGCCACTTGTCAATTCCTAAAGATACTCAACTTGCTTGTAATCATTCCATCATGAACAACTTGTTCTTGTTCAACTTCGTTGGGAAAACTGAGAAGAGTTGCGTAGAGAATCCATATAGACTGTCTCTGATTATACAAAATAGATGGAGTTCTGTAAAAAAATATTGTAGTAAGCAAAATAATTACAGAAACTGATTAGCCGAAATAGATGCTGTTCGAAAATACACGCAAAGTCATAATAAATAATTGACTTCGGAATATGATACAATAGATACGCCAGTTAGGCTAGAGACGATGAATGTTTCGTCATCTGAAAAGATGAACGGTTGCCTGTCAGTCTCTCAGTTGTTTCCATAATACGTTTATCCAACTTTTCATGAATGCCGATAAAATACTCAATTCAATGATTTTCTTTCATTTTGCCGATTATACTGTGGTAAATTTGTTTGCGTGGATGCTTTTTTCACAAATGGAAGTGTTTCTGATATTCATCTTGCAGATTGAAATTTAACAAGTTACTGAGATGCTCAAAAGTTGAAGCATTTGTTCGAAATGTGTTCATCCAAATGCTGAAAATGTATGCGATAGATCACAAGATTGAATAACAAATGATTCCAGTTCAAAAAGTATCTAGTGTATGCAAGATGTTTTTAAATTACTTTAGTGTTCAAACTACTGAGTGAGAAAATAATGGTATCAATGTATATATATATATATATATATATATATATATATATATATTCGCAAAGTGATATCACAAAAATCGAATAAATAATGAATAGTTAATTGTTTTCACCATAAAAGAAGCATTATCAACTCTGTTTGTCTGAAAGATTATAGATAGTGATTATTAAACATGGTGCATGGAACTTCAGACTTAAATTTCTATTTTATTCATTTATAGTATCAGAACAGTGACAATAAACCACGAATCACTTCAAACGAGTTAGTGTCTTTCAGTGAGCTACCAAATCTGAAATACCAAATATCGTTCAGTGGTAACATGTGGTCTTTATCCATTTTCTGAAACTTGCAAGCATATGTGTGACCGCTAACTTATCACGCCGCGAATACTGAGAAGAGCAAGACGCTTGAGATACCTCAAACTCTGCGTAAGAAAGAAATGACTTTTGATCTCCCGTGGACTTTATTAAGTCAGAAAATTCTTTCACATGATACTTTTTAAGTATGGCCTATCGCTCTGTATATTTTGGTATTCTACCTCCCATCTGACATTCACTAACTACGATGAATATACAACAGGAGAACCTGATGGATAAGCTGCCGAAAAAAGTATTCTTTGTTCACTAGCTATTAGTGTTTTGGCATTTCTGAATGAGAAAAACCTGGATAATACCTATCCGATGAGGTCTGCTTAGGAAATGCATACTAAGATGCTGCTTTTGATATAACAATCTTATAAAACTATTTGAAAGAATAAGATGAACGGTGCAAATTTCCTAATCAAAAAGATCATTCATGTCAACGCCAAACGATGTCAGCGATCAGCAGATGCCTGAAAATCTCTTTGTGTCCCCTTGCTGTTTTCAGTAGTCAAGTAGATCCAATGAAGAGTTTATGAACCAGTCATTCTGTATTGAAAAACAAACAATCAGTCTTTCTTTAAAGCTTGAAATGATTCCGAAAATAGCGCATCGTATAACTCACTGCATCATCCTAACAAGCAACGTTGAAGAATTCAAAAAAGTTTTAAGGTTTAATAATTTGAACTAAACTAATGTAAAAGTGTTCAACCATTCTGTGGTGTTCACATCCAAATGAGAATAATTAAGAGAATGTTTCGTTGAAGATATCCAATCGTCGAATGGGTTTATAAAAAGTAGAAAAACACATGAAATGGATCGCATTCTCTGAAATCTTATTGCCACAGAATATGATACAGCCATCGACAAGTAATCACATGTATATAATGTGGATTATTCGATTAGTCCAACTGCGACTGAAGGCAGATCTGTCACTTCTGCAGTCGTAATCAGTACTGAATATAAAAAGACAAGAAACATGCGTAAAATAATCCATATCTCTACTGTGCCGTATCATCACACAGTCTTCACTGATATTTACTTGTCAACATCAACCTCAGGGGAATCATTCAACACCAGTAAAAGATGAGGATCAAGACAATTATTATAACGAGCTATTCAGGCTACTTAATAGTTGTCAGTAGTTATATTATGGTCTGTTGTATTTCCACACTAATCGACATATAGAAAATCAAAACATTTGATTCAACGGAAAGACTCTTTTCAACGAATTCAATGCTAGGCTGTACAATCGCCTATATGTATTGTTCTTTGAAAAATGATATCTCATGAGTAAAAAATTGAGAATAATAGTGTGAATACATACAATAATTATATTAGAATGAAATGCAATTCAAAAATGCAAGTGATTATAATCACAGTTAAATGTCAAGTGGCAAAATGAATCATGTCATCTAGAGAACAGTTCATAGGATATTTAGCTATTGGATGGGTGAATAACATCACGAGTAAGCAAACAGAAATTCCACATAACGGCAGTCTGCTTAAATTACTGGGTCAACAGAATTTCCGTCCATCAGTGTACCTAATCACTTCAGCATTTCTTATGCTTTTATTCTTCCAATTGTAACAACTGACCACTACATGAATTTACACACGTACTTAATTAGCTTCCAACGAAACGCTGTGCAATTCTTCGAAAAAAATGAAGGAAAGACTGACAGAATTTGTTCTCTCTTCATATGCAATAACGCTGCGTCACATGACACTTCAGATTATTACTTTACATGCAAGTCCTGTTTGAAGACAAAACATTTCGGAACTAAATACGCTGAAAATTTCTGTGCAATGTGTTCACATATTCTATGAGACAAGGCTGCATTATTATTATGGTGTGAAATTTGATATCAAATATGATTTAACATCGCAAACAATATTCTCATTTAGAATGACAAGTGGGACAAGTGAAATCGTACTGGACACAATTCAAAGTGAGAACAATACTGATGGAGTCGACATAATGAGGGAAGGACATTCAAATTGAACAGATAAAACGAAAAATAAGTAGCGCCGATGTTTGAGTGCAGGAACAAAAACCGAGCCCAGTTCATATCAGATATCCCTTGTCAAAGTTGTGAAGCTTATCAGCAATAGGGTATTTTATGATGACATTGATGGTGGACGATATTTCGCTCTCTTCACCCGGAAAGAGTTTATTGTGATCTATTAAACTGCCAAACATAGTATTACGTAAAGGCGTATGACACTTGTGCTTCCAAGTCAACCTTGTTACATGTATCCATCGTGAACTCACTGAATAAAACAGACTCCGCCGTTATAAGTCACTCTTTCAATTTGTCCATATAAGATTGCAGAATGCAAATACTGTCCCAATGAAAATTACGGATTTCGTCCATTGCATGTGCAGCTATAGACCAATTTTGCTAAATTTTCGTACAGTTGTGTTCTTGTGGAATAAGTCTTAGTCAACCTTTTGAGTTCATTCAAAGTTATTTGCGGAGATGATATAGACAATTGACAAGCATATTCAGTTGAACATTCAGCACACAATGTCACCTTATTAATTACTTGTTCTTTCTATTCTAGTTAGCATAGATGGTACTTCAGTTTGATCCATTATTTCCATGATGAATTTCAATTCTGACTCGAATTCTTAAATGAAGTATTTGTTGAAATGTTGCCCGCTTTGCTAGCTGAAACTCACGTGACCCAGTGTAGATTGTCGGATCAAAGTACTGAATGGGTGGAGAGTTTTCAGAGTGATTCGTCATATTACGTGTGAACTTATGTTTGCAGCCTATATATATATATATATATATTGCGGATAAATCACCATTGGGATAAGTAGCTTCATGAACCGAAGTCATTTATCATATATATTCACTGTTTGAAATTGTGAATGAGGATTGCGGATGTCAGTACTTCCATAACTTATCAGTGCTCACATATTCTATGCGAGAGATTCTAACTGAAGCAACTGACCGAGTAGTACGCAAAGCGGTGTCTATCCGAGGCCCTCAGACACATCAGATTACAAGTATTCTCTGTCACAATCAACAGGTCATGCGTGATTCTAGAAGTGCGTGCAAATGTGACGTCACCTCATGCTTTGTCTTGTCTGACGAGTGTTCCAATCTCTCAGTGATGCAGTTTGAGGATGCTTGTACATTTCACATATCTATCTTCCTCTTCTTGGTGGTCTGCTTGAATTATTTTCATACCTGAATTTGAATCCAACACGACGCAACATATTCTCTGTGATCGAAATTAGTTTGCCTATTCAATCATTCATTTCCCTGAGTATCGAGACGTACTCACGCACATTTTAATTGCGGTGTAGACTAGCGTTGAGCATTTCTCGTGGAAGGCGGAGAAAATCTATCCAATGAGATTAGTCTATACCTTATATGAAAGAGCAATGAATGAGGAGAAAATATTGTGCAATGAAATATGCTGTGTACTCTGTATACCACGCAAGGTTTTGTCCAGGAGGTAATTGTTATTTTTATTATCATTATGATGACCTCATATTCTTCGATTGTGTTTCTTAGGCAAGAACATCACCTACTCACATACGAAAGCAAGGCTCACAATCTACGTTGTCATCATTGACTGTGACATTTCTAGCGTCGGCATCGAAGACTGAATCCTACAATTCCTTCTGTCGCAATATATGAACAGATCATTTGTTGTAGATTAATCAGACATCCACATATTCACCATTAATTTCTTGCACCTGTAGTGGAGTCTGAGAAAAGGCGGGTGAATGAAAACTCAAGATGATGGCAGGTCACTATCGACAATTACAGGTAGTGTGACAGACGAGAAGAAAGCTTATTTGTCCGGCGGAATAGAGTGAAGTTTAACTTACAAGTCACCATTGGCCTTTCTGTTCTTTTTGGTTTCCTGTAGAGTGTGCAACATCTGTTTTCATTACATGAATTTACTCAAATATTCACAAATATCGGGTACATATTCGTTATCGCTCTGTAAAGGGCTGAACGCTTTGTTTACAGAGTATGTGGTGACTTGAATGTTTACTCCATCTGCATAGTCTACTAGAAATCTTAATTTCGTGATAAGTTTAGTAAACCTTTGTATATTGGATCTGACATTCACCATAGGCACTTGACCTACAACTAAATCTACCATCACAATTCCGAAAATATTAAGAAACAAAGTAATTGAATGCACACATGAGACACATTTTGCATTATCTTCTATGCAGATGTAACGGGAGTACACTGGCTCATGAAGGCATTCGGAGTGGATTTAACATGGTTGGCTCAAGTATAACGTGACAATAGTAGTTCATCCCTGAAAATTCCACCTTGACATTGTTTTCTATATAGGTGAGATCCACGAACCGCACATCTTCATTCATTATTCGTGGAAAGCTGAAACTCTTGATACTTTGAACAAGCTGCAGCGAAATGATTATGAAACTTAACCAGAGACACGTCACAGTAGTAACACGAGAATTTGATATAGTGAGTCATTAGCCCTGTGTCAAACGATTGATGTGATCTTCCTGTAACAAAATGCTCATCTTGCTTTCTGCAGTTGGATATCATTCAAAAAAGATAATCGTTAGGAAAGCATGTTGAATATGAGAAATTTCAGAAGAACAATCAGTACTGTAATCGAAGAACAACTAGATTTTCAACGACTTGACGAAATTTGACAATGTCATCAAAAAACGTGTTACTGTGACATCTGGCGAATTGTAGATTCTTGTCGATGGAATATTATTAAACTAAGTGATTCCAAGATATAGGGTTTTCTTTAAGAGTCCGATTTTCCAGATCACTATCATCTACCTCATGCACGTGAAAACTTTGTTGCTAAAAGTAAAGTGAATTCAACTCTTTTCACGGTTTTCACCACTATTTCGTGTGATACTTTTTCTAACCATTTTGCTCAACTGCATCATGGCTTTCGGATAAACAGCCACTTCTAATTCTGCCATCATTATTTACCAGGATACACTAACTGTTTTATGAAGTCGTCGAAATATGTGTTAAACTTGTTATAACCTGTTGTTTGTGATCTATATTTTTGCCAGCTGTTCAATGTGTAGAATGTTCATTAATTTAAACTTCAGTGAAGTGCATTCCTTGTACATGTGAATTGTCACGATGTGTTTTAATTGGTGCATTGTCACCAGCAGTTGATTATAGGTAACGCATTTCTTCCAGATTTTTTAAATCCGCAAGCTTGGTGATGGTGTTCTTTGTGAGATTCGAGGCTAGCACGCATTGTTTCACACTCAATAGTGTTACTCATTGTCGCTTTGTTAGATTCTCGACGTGGATTGCAGACGACATCGAGATGAGAATGAGAAATGCACATACTGTATTCCGATCCATATCATTCTTCACTCGGAAACATGATGTTTATATTTAGATGTTGTCAAGTCGTCTTAAGTGAAAGATAACAATTTCAGCAAGAGCTGAGTATTGAGTCCACGGGAAGTGAAAATTAATTTAAGCACACAAAGCACTTGAGGCGTGCGTTTTGAGATACTTTCCCTGACAAATGATGGCAATATGATTGATTCTAAAACCTCCCTAGCTGGCTGACTCGCTAGTTTCATAGATAATTCCAAGAGGGTATGATTGAGCATGCGGCCATTGACCCTGCAATATCAGCCAAACTGCCACAGAAGCTTCAACGAACAAAAAGGATATTATAAATACAAAAATATAGAAACAATCTTATTGTTCACTAGAATCTGGAAGATGAAATTACGCGAGCTGTTGGACGCCTTCATCAAGTCAGTCAGTCAGGCGATGTGTGTTCTCTCAATAAAAGTAAGAATGAGAATGGAGACGTGAAATGTCCGTACAATGCACGAGAGCGAGATGACTGCCCAGGTATTTATTTTATTTTTATTTTTTATTTTGATTTACAGCTTGATTCCACACCGTATTTTCAGTACAAGTATGGAATTTTCAGCATGGATATCGGTAGCCCAAATTCAGGCCGACCATAGATATCGGGTGTGCGCCGGCAGGGGATCGAACCCCGGACCATGTGCATGGTCGGCGAGAGTCCTAACCACTGTGCCACCGACGTACCAACGAAATGCGAAGATATGACATATAAGTGCTGGATATATGTGAGAGCAGATCGAATCCTTGTAGACTATCAAAATTATCAACTACGGAGTCAACTATATACTCCGACCACTCAGATGACAACCTCAAGCACATTGCGGGTGTGCCTGTAATGATGTTGGCGATTTCAAACGAAGCCATGAAGCAGTGGGGGCCAGTTTCCTCCCGCAGGCTAATCACAGCAAGATTTACCTTAAAAGGAAGGAAGGCAGGTTACAGTTATCCAATGCTGCTAATCCAGAAACTTAAAAACAAAAGAACGAGGAAGATTTGCAATGAAATCTGCAAACAATAGCGGATTACACGCCAAATAGCGACATCGAAACCTAACTGGGAGATATGAATGACAAACTAGGAGCAGATAACAAAAGAAGAGCACTCATCATGGGTCGAGAGGCTCTCGTAGAAATAAATGATGACAGAGAACTCGATGCAGAGTTCTGCTCATCAATGATTTGGTGATTGGAGACATCGTGTACCAGCATATGGACAAATATAGGGCAACAAGAATTTAGGCCTGAGCAAGTAACAGAAACCAGATAGACTTCCTTTCCAATCTCGAGAACTCTGAGACTCAATCAGCTGGATGCAAAGTCAACAAAAGAGGGCAAATGTGGGCTCAGATTACCATCTAGTTCGAAGAACCTTCAAGCTCACGTCAAAAGCCCTCAAAACTCTACATTGCTTAAGAAACCTGAGTGGAAGAACACTGACACTCTGAATCAGACGTTTACAACCATTGTAGGAAGAAAAAAGAGACAAGACAAGGAATGGCTCTCAACGGACATGTGTAGGGTAACAGAAAGGCAAACGATGATGAAATAGAAGACGAATCAATGTAAAGATGGGTAACGGGGAGAGAGGAGGGACAAATGTCAGTTCTATGACACTGGTTGGTAACTGAAGCATATCAGTCCCGCTGCAGGATAAATAGACCTCAAGACATTATATCACAATACCAGGTCTCCATCAGAGAAGACATCAACGCATATAAAACCTATATAAGATGTTCAAGGTACTACGAATACCAAGGAGCAGAGAGAAACCATACAATGGGCTGATCACTCCAAAGGACATTTTAATCACTTCATAGGACTTTTGAATCGACCATCGCCTGGAAATCGTCCAGAAACACTATCAACAGCACCCATAGAACTGCCTGCCAGTGGACACCATTCCTCCAACGAAAGCGGAAATCTTGGATGTGCTCAAGCTACTGAATTTCAGTTGAGAATGCAGCAAGACTCAACGGAATTTTCGCTGAAGTACCAAATAAGGACATGAAGAGCACAACATGTTTGCCTAATTCAATATTAAAAACAGCTTGAGAGGAGGAAGATGTGCCCACTGATTTAAATAAAGGCTACTTTGTCAAAATACAAAAGAAGGCTACTGCGAGAACTGGCATGGAATAACGCTCATGTCCCTGTCAGTAATAAAATACTAAGTTGCCTCATCCCGGGGAGAATAAAAGATGCTCTGAGTGCAGAACTCCCTCACTCCGGAACAAGGTGGATTTTGAGAAAAGGCAAATCATGTGTTGATCAAATTGCAACCCTACCCATCACCATCGAACAAAGCAAAGAAGACAGTCAAATCTCTACCTCAAATTCATGGCCGTCGAGAACGTTCACCGAGTTGTTTGGAAGCTGCTTCAGAACTACGGTGTGCAGTTCCTAAATCAGCCTCATCCAACATATTTATATAATAAGGCAAAATGACGGGAGATCCAGAGGTGAAAAAGACGCGATGAAGTTTAAGTGAATACAAGATTATGATACAGCTTCCCAGCCGTTATCACCGATGATATTCTTCAGGTGGACATAGAGAAGACAGAGATGATGAAGATAACAAACCATCAACAACAAGCACATACACCGGTCATTGTTAACGGGAGATATATGAAAGACTTCACTTCCTTCACTTACCTAGGAGACATCATTTCATCTACAGGTGGAACTGATGACGAAGTCAAAACCAGTCAGAATCGGAACGGCAAGGTACACCCCGGACATTCTAAAATGAGTTTGAAAATCTTCTTCACTCACACATTTCTGATTTTCAGCAAAATCTTAATTCAGTCAGTTCTTCTCTATGGATCACAAACTTGACGCTTCCGGAAGATGATTCACAACAGGCCGCTGTGGATGTTCACTAACAATCTGCCTTAGCTGCGTTTATAATGAATGTCGGTTGGCCAGCCAGATGTTATAAGCAACTCAGAGTGGGTAAAAATCAATGAAAGACCGATCACTAGACAAATGTGTAGAAGAAAATGGTGAGTAAGTACACTCTGAGGCTACCATAGGATGATATCGTACGTGATGCAATAACTCGAGTGGGACACGAATAGCAAACGACGACGTGATCGTCCTGGGGTGACATGGACGAGGTTGTTGGGAGAGGAGATCAGAGACTATAGGGAGTCGTGGTTCCATCTAGAGAGGACCACCGAGAATAGTACAAAGGGTAGACAAATCGCTTAAGCCTGGGTTTCCAATAAGAAGCCAAAGGAACAGAAGTAATATCGTACTAAATGATTAACCATATTAAGTGAATTCACCTTTTCCAGTGTTAGTTTTATTTATCCTCTCAACATACTGCAAAGTGCTTCATTAACTTACTAATCCTACTTTTCCAAAAGATTTCATATCCCTTCCCAGCATCTATACACTTAAACTGAACTATAATTATACCCACGAATATTTTATTATATTTCTCAGTAGTACTTTTAGTATTGACATCCTTTGTTTAAATTTCCTTACAAGATGCAGTTTCTTGAAAATCATATGTATATATGACTTCACAATTTGATAAAAAATTGGTTGAAAAGAGTCTTTTCCGCTAAATATAGTGTTCATAATCTATAGATTTTCAGAAACGACAACAGTTAGTATAATATTTCCGAGAAGTCTGGTATGACCAACGCCAGAGGAGGAGTCAATCACACGGGATAGCACAGCTAACCGCTAGCTTAACCATCCCTCTTTATGAGATTACTATCGGTTATTAAAATCGCCTAACTTTAGAGGTGCGTTGACAAAGAATCGAAAATAAATATCCAGGGCAGTTGACAAGTGCTCTATCATTGTAATAACCATGAGGTAAAATCCACATGAATTCTACTGCACAATATCACTGACGATACCAAAAAGAACGTTTGCTATATTTATCAAACCGTTTAGGTCATTTATGTGTGAAAAAAATTTATTTCAAAAGTGAATTCACATTGTTTAATATCACAATAGAGAAAGTTACTAAATGTTGTGTTAAAATGTTCCAAAAAGTGCGAAGATAAGTTTTTTTGTGAAAAAGTACAAAATAATGAATGTCACAAATTCCATCTGGAAGTGGGTCACTAATATTCATCTTCCACCACGATGAATTATTCTGCGCCACTCTAAAATGAAGAAAAAGAACATAAGAATGTTTGAAACTATGCAACAACTGACCAACATTTTCTGAAATACTCAGTTTATAAAATATTCTCTTCGTTAAGATGTCCGACAGAAGATCGCCTGCTAACGACACATACACGTATAGGATCTTCATCTTGTCTGAGTGGTGAGGCATTCTTTCTTCAGCTTTGTGTTTTACGCGTTCATCTATGAAGCATAAGAGAAAGTCATTCTCTAGTTTTGTATTCCTCAAGAGAATGATCTCTTCTTCTACTCATTCAGGGCTTCAGACGCTTCGGATTCTGGTGACGGAAGAGATAATTTCACGTTCCGCTTGCGATTGATGGATACTCAGCTGTAAAATAGTTCGTCCACTTGCTTTCTATATACTACTCTGCTCAAAGTTCAATGAACAACGACGGGACTGGAACTCTCAATCTTCTACATAGAAGGCGGATTCTTTATCTATTTGTCCACGCGGACTACCGACATAAAGTCTAGTCAGTCTTTTTGAGCAGTCGAACGTCCCTAAAGGAAATCCTGCAACTCTTGAGATTGAAAGCTGAGGAATCTAAAACCTTGAATCACTAGAATTAGAGATCATTCTTTCGAGTAGAACCCTACTTCATGGTGTGTAGATAAACACACGAAGCCTAAAGCCAGGAAAGAACACCCTATCTCAGTGACAAGATGAAGATGGTTTGCATGAATGTGGCATTCAGAGGCGACATTCTGGCCGAATTCTTATATGAGAGAACATCTGACGCGTTGAAATAACACTTTCATTCGGTTAAATAGTTAATAAAGTTTGGAAACTAAATAATTTTACTGCATCCAATATTGAAAAGATTGATTGGTCACATTTTGGAGGTGCCTAGTGGAACACCTCACCAAAAATCACCGCCTAGAATGCTGTGTATTCACCTGAATATGTGTGAGTGGATGTTTGTTGCCTAAACATAACAGGAGTTTGAATTTATCCCATAGCATTACCATATTTTATATGTGCAAACACGTGTTACAGTAAAATTGGAGATTCCTGTATAAAAAGGTAAGTTCTTTGATTGGAAACGAGTCAGTATCTAGTCTCATGGGTCTAGTCCTTTGTCCAGTGCAGACTGTATCTCAGGAAAAACATCAGTTCCTCCAAGGTTATAGATACGCCCTGAGACCGGTGAGTATCAGCAAGAACGAAACCTAGGACCAAGGCTTCTTTCAAATTACGTCTAACCACCTAATAACAGTGGATAAGTTCATTCGATGGAGTGATAATAACCACATTATGTTTCCAGAAAAATTCATTACAAAATTTTCATATAAGCATATCCACACAACTTGGTATCTTTCTTTATATAGTCTCACTCTCTTCTTATTTCAGAGCAATTCCACTAAATGTTCGATATATGAGTTGCAGCCTATGCTAGGGTAGACTTGGTGGGCAGACATTCGGTGAAAAACCATTATCCCTCTGTCTTACTGTAGTTCTCAGACAGAGACAATCTCTGAAAGGCTCAAGGACTAGATATATCCAATTAATTTTGGTCTAGTTGTGTTGTCGAAGATAGTTGATTTAATTGCTGACAGTTCATCGTCCTTCTAGACACCATCTTCAGCTGAGGTTTTAGTATTAAATGATCCCATTCGCTACAATTTGAAATGTCAACGGTGTGAAAAAAATTCGAATAAGTTCATCTGATACAAAAACATGTGCTGATGATGTTGTCTAGAAGAACAACAGAAGCTGCACATGAAATCAGTCAGCTCGAAGAACAGAACTAAGACAAAATCATCTACCTAAGCTACAAATCTTCTCCATTTTCTTAACAACCAGTTACTGTCAGGTCAACTCTTCGGGTTAAACTAGTAATTCAGGATCAATTAGACTATGAGAACATAGGGATTTAATAAGGTCTAGAATGAATGATCATGATAATTGAAATAATCTGGATAAAAGGTCAGCCACTGCAGTACATTCCCTTGCAGTGATCCAACAATTGGGTGAGAGAGAGTCTGAGTAATAACATGTGAAATTGTAGGGTGGAAAGACAGGCTTATTTCAACGTTTCGCCAAACTTTGTAACTATTATCCATTTTGTCCTAGATTGTATATCATTGTTAGGAACTTAACACATCATATTTTGACTTGAAGCCCACTATTTGTCTTTGTTACTATTTAATCTCTAACTTAATGCTTCTCTTTGTGGTTGTGTGAAGTAGCATGGAACTTTTTGAGTGAATTAAGCTCATGCTGACAGTGGACTACCTGGGGGTGATGTTGGTGTGCGATTGCTTTTGAAAGAGTTTTCATCCCACCGTGTTTTGGAATATTCTACTTGATTCTAAGATAATTCTTGAATCGGAATAAGGGTTGACTAATTTTGTTCTACAGTATTTGTAACTTACTCAGAAAAGCAGCTTGTCTATAAAGTTGCTTATCAGCAGTGTTGAGGTGGTTATGTGAGTTTTTCGATGTAATGCTTTTTGATAGAATCACACTAATACATTTGTATAAACACAGAGATCTTACGATGGACAGTTGTCATTTCGCGGTCTTTAGAGCGTTTTATGACTGAATATGCCTCAAGAATTTTTTCTATTAACTGTACAGTGGGAAGCATGGATTGGTACTCTGCAAGCGACAAGCCAGTTTCGTTCTTAATCTGATCACTGAATCGAACTATCACCTGAAACTTTCAATCGATGTGACGCAACGCCTATCTGGGCATAATGTCAAATTCTAATCAATAAGGAGAGGGAGTGAAAACATGGCTTCAGCGGAAGAGTATCATTTCATCCTGTTTCCTGCAGTCCCACACAGCTAGCTCTGCGCTTATCCGTGAGCATTCATCTTCTCTCCACACGAATTCTTTGATGTCACCCTTGGATGATAAGCTCACACTTTCTCATGATGATTCCTGTGACATACACCTAGGTTTGCCTAATTTTGTCAAACCCCTTAAATAACTATTAAGGGAGTTATTGAGCACTGGTATGGTCGTTTTGTTTACCTCTGTGTTTGGACTGTTGGATTCCTACTGGCTATTAATATGTTTTATGACTCAGTGAGTAACTGCATTATCAAATGGATTCTAATTGTTCGTTTATAGAGATTCTGTCCAGCATTTTGACTACTGTTTGAGACCTTAAACGCTCTCTTATAGATATCCAGTCTTCCATTTCTGTTTGCATACCGGTGGTGTCATCGTTACTGTTGACGTGCGATTAGGACAGATTGTCCAGCGCACTAAGTTAATATTTGCTCAGAAATTACTATTTCGTAGTTCCCGTCATAACAGTTCAACACAATGACCTGATCCATAAAAGTCAATCAAAAGTCACATTTTATCTGATTTTGGGTATTCCGCGAATGCAACTTTTCATGAATTTTTGAGAACTATTGGAAATAATTTTCGTAATGTCAGTTCTGAGTATCTTATTCACAAAGAAAAGTGACATGATATTGTTCTTGAAATTGTGGGTGTTATTTAAGGTATTTAGTGCAGCGGATTTTCACAATAGTCTCGGTGAAATGACAGACTGGTTTTGCTTTTTCGATCCCAGATGCATACGACTTCCGTTTCTCCTGTTGATGATGATTGTTGTTAGTTATAGTTAGGTGCCCGCTAATTTCATCGAATTTGTCTTCTCTATGTTCACTCAAAATCGTATCTTCGCTACCAGCTTATTGCTTTCCACCTGTTGGTCTTAGAGTTTGTGTGACATGAGGCATAAATGGTTCACTTAATCTGTGCTTTCAGCAGTTTTCTTGTTCATCAAATGCATTCTTGCCTTATCGCCCCCCACGTACAGTGTATTACATAATCTCATCCGCCAAAATAAGATTTATCGTCGGCAATAGAAGACAGTTTTTTCTCACTCCCGTCTTCACTTCGAAATGATCATCAAGTTTCACCTTGTATGTCGTTCAACACGTGGCGTTGCCATGAGGCTGTTGAATGAGGTTGATACAGGTTTCGAAATTCCATAGAATTAAAGAAGTTTATAAATTAGTTCACAGTCAACCTTCCAATGTCTGCGAAGTTTATGTGGAGATTTGATAGGCAATCAATGCTCAGTTTGATGATGATGCGTACATTTAAACTTTGATCCGCACATGATTAATGTGGAATGATTAAGGTTTCTTAAATTCAGATTGTTCTGTGAGAGGGTTCCCATTAGCGTTTTGTATAGCCCTTCCTTTCCTCCCTGAATATATCGGCAGACACTTGGACGACCTGAATGAACTTCTTAGAATCCCACTATCGAGTAAACTAATCTTGACAATGAATTCCAGCTTTCACAGCTTCTTTACATGTTAACCATCGCCTTGCATGCCTTTCTCTGTCTTATTTGAAGGCTCTGAACAAAGTGAATACAGGTTCATTGGACTGATGTGTGTGTCTCAAATCCATCCAAGAGCTAAATCATTTATGTTATGTCCAAACGAAGGTAGCCTTCATAATGAAATTCCACAAACTATAATTCCACATAAGTGTGTTCAAATGAAACGATTTAGCCTTCTAAGTACATTTAAAATACTCCTTTGCGATTCAAAAGAATAAATTAAGTTCTACCGATGATTCACTTACAGTTGTCTGATTTGAATTTTTCCTAGCTTCTTCTACAAAGGAAAGAATTAGAGTATGCGAATTTATAAGAATTTATATGAATATAATACCTGTGGATAATGTAGATATTTCTCAATAGAAATGATATCTAATTATAACTGGTAGCTATCGTCACGAACCAACATCAGTAAGAGAGAGATCACTGACTGGTTGATGACCTTGAACTCGTGGTGTGAAGTTCCGAGATGTGATCCTTTGAGACATTACGTCTGCGCAACGATGAACAGGAAGAAATTGCTGTCCAGTAGTCCCTAGTATTTTAATATAATAAAAGCTGTATTTTGATTAAAATATATATTATATAATGTCCAGAATTTTCGGCGGAGTTTACGGCATGGCATTTTCTCTTCATCTAGATTCGTTGAATTGAAGACCGATGAAGAGTATGTTATGTGATGCAGTTCTATCTGATCTGAAACACAAATTGATCCATTATGATATCTCTTCTTGTTCTCCTCCGACAAATACATGACATTTTTTTCAGTGCGAATCACAAAACGTTCAGGTGTATAGTCATCTCATCCACTTGGATAAGCTGCTATGGGAATAATGCTTTTCCTCAAATTTTAGTAGAAAGTTGCGAATCTGCAGGTTGCTAATGCTTTAAATACTTGACAGATTAAACGATACTACTAGAGGTGATTCTTTAATCGATTCGAATAAACTGAATAAGGGAAACTCTATGCAACAAATTGATAGAGGTTTCCGGTGATCTAAGTCTCAGGTAGGCTGAAAACCTGCATTTTGATATGGAGCACACACTGGAAAGCGTCGTCTGACACTGTGTGTGTCAGTGTCATGGTGATGTCAGATAAATGGTGGTGCGAACTGTAGTGCCTGAATGGTGATATGGTGTATCACCCGTTATGAAGACCATGACAGGCGGGATTTTTGACTGGGAGATTCATCACACAAATGGTTACACAAATGTCACATGGCTTCCTCAGCCAGGATAGAAACTCTGTAGAGTTGAAAAGTTGGAGGCTTACTTCATTTCGATTTTCAGTATGACAACAGACTGTGAAAGCGTGTTCTATGGGTTCTTCTGAATCTTATATCCAAAGTCTCAGGCGAGAGGTGTCATTAATGTCACCACAACTGTGCATGGCTTGTGGTGGCCATGGGTGACACTAATTTTTGATCTTACGACATTTCGGCTCATTCTGTCATTATGAAGCCGAACTAACCAAGTGTAGTGCAGTTCACTGACTTAAATGGAGCGTGAGTTGGTTAGTTTTACACTACTAATGAGAACAGTAATCAGTGAAGTACAATTTGATGCTTGCTATGGTTATCCTGTTTAGTATGACAGGGACCGCAGATTCAGACAATCGCTATATGTGCCCAGTTGACAGGCCAGTGATGTTAAGTGATCATCCGATGGACTAAGACTGAACGCCTCTGAGTCTGTATTCACGTCCATACTTGCAAGGGTACATCTCGTATCTGTCAGGTGGCTGGACAAGATTGCGTATTCCTTTTGACCTCTCGATTGGACTTTGTGTTAACCTAGTCCTATCAGGTCTGGTGTTATTCTGGCATGATGAGCATTAACTATGCTTTGAACCTCAGGGTGTAGTGTTTGAATTGATGTCTAATTGCCGTATGAGCTTGAGGATTCTAATGTGTTTCTAGATGACTTTGTGTTTTGTCCGGAAGACGTCAGTGCTTGAACGACAATCACACTGTGAGTGATTGAGTCCTGTCCGTGCTTGACTTAACTAATTCTGGTTTGTGATTAAATCCAACGATTGAAATCAAAATAGTAGAAATCTGAATGAACTCCATGCTTGATCAAAATAGCTCATAAGCAATTGCATAGCTTTGTTCCTCTCCAGTACAAAAGAAATTCAATAAGGACACTCAGTTGCACAGTCAGAGCTATTTGCTCAGAAGACGTCAGTGAAGATGAAATTAGCATTGTGTATGACACCTAAGTTGAAATTAGCTATCCAGAATAGTTAGTGAGGAAACACATGATCAAGAAGGTAGGAAAGAACTACTCTCTGTTTGTAAGTAAGAGGCCTTTATACATGAGACTACAGTGAAAGAGTGACGTATCCGGTGAAATATTTACCAGCAAGTTAAGGATATCCATTCAAAGATCTTTTGATGCGGGTACACTGGAAGACATGTTTCCTACACAACCGGTGGTGATTCCTCAATTGTAAGAGGAAGTGTCTAAACTAACCACCTCTATTTATATCTACCATTCCCAATGCCATTGTGAAGTGATTTATATTGGCAGGTGCTTTAGGAACTTGAACTTTGGTGATCGCTCGGGAACAACTAAGATCACCGCTTAGTGCAGTTCAAAATTGAATCACTTGATCAAAGCGGTCCACAGAGCAGCCTAGCATTGAAGAATCCTTATCAATCATCTATTCTGTATCAAATACATTTTCAAAAGTATACAGGTGCCATAAATTCAAAACAACAGGGCTTTTGCGATTCGCTGTAAACAATCAATGCTCTGTGTGCAGAAGAAATAGTTCGAGCCACTACTACTGCTCTAGCCTTCTATGAAGCGTATAATTTCATGAATTCTGTATAATTACTTGTCCTAATTCATCTGATATTCAGTGTATGGTTATGTTGATGCATATTGTGACACCTACATGTGCGACTGAGCTGTGATCTGCTGATATTATTGATTCGATGTTATCTAAGCATTGACATTGTTAATAATTCTAGGTCTTTCATTTCTATGGATATTTAACTGAAGAACGTAATGCAGATATTCTTTGTACAGCAGTCAGTCTTTTGGGAACCCATTACCTAAATATTAAATAATAGCTTTATTCTAGAGTATTCGTCAAGCGCTATACAGAATTATTAGTGAGAGTTTCTCGTAGAAATGTAAAGAGTCTTCGATAGTTGCGAAGTCGTTCTGACTATAACGAAAGTCAGTTATATCGACATCTTTCCTTCATTCCTAACTTGAAGTTCACAGCCGTCATTTGAAAATTCTGTAGATTCCAAATTGCGATACAATGACACAATTGAATCATTGAAACAACGTGAATCGTAGAAAAGTAGATACATTCTCTTGGATAGAAATTCATCCAGGTGAGGATTGTAAGTAAGCCGCAATAAGATTACAGTAGATTTTGCACAAATAATTTAAGACCTCTAAATAATTGTCTACATCATCGAGTGCATTAGCACAAAACATTCTGAACTGTCTCATCACATACATACTTATGGATAATGATATCTATTTGAAGGGATGAATGAATGACTGTAGGCTGAAACGGTGATGAAGATCATTCGAGCATGAAAGAAGGGATGCTGATAGCCGCCACTAATGAAGGCGTCATTACCACGAAAACTGTCAAATTGCCACTATACAGACAATCAGTCTGAATACTTGATTGATCTGTTACTGATCACAATCAATCAATCTGATATGAACATGTCAACGTCATTTGAAGCATAGTCGGATAGTCTGTGAAACTAGCCTACTGACATAATTTGTCGAAGACACCAGTGATTATCTGATATTCCCAATAAATACTCTCGCATTGCTCTTGTTATTCATGGCATTCATGTATTATGAAAGAGTCTGAGAAAACACTCATCTGTGAGGAAATAAGTTAACTTAGCTTCCTACATCATAATTAGTTGTAAATGTGTGATAATATGTAACATGAAAAGCCTTACCTAATCTGTGGTGCAATTCATTCTCTTTTCTATGTTAAAGCAAACAGTAACATCTCAGTGCTTGATAATATATGCACTAATATGAACATTAACGTAAAACACTTGATAATCAACACTCTATTTGACGTGAAGGATAAGATCTTAACCTTAGGCACTAGTGCTAAGTGAACGCTTCCACATAGTTCGCTGACATGGTGCGTCACGAAAATCAATTCCAACGGCCTCCTGCAGACTTATAGCAATAATTAACAACTTTGCTGCACACTGAGCATCATTTAGCCTGTAGGAAAGATTCAGCCAGAATAAACTCCGGCAACTAGGCGACCAGTAACACATCGCTAAACAAATGAACATAAGGAAATGTAAATGGACTGATCATATACTAAAAAGATCATTGAGTGGCAGCACGTTTCAAAAGAAACTCTTGATTGAGACCTTCATCATAATCGACAACTTTGGTATGATTCCAAATGTGACAAGGAATATATGGGAAGTCTTTCAGATAACTAACATAGCACAAAGTGAAATTGTGATGAACTGTTGAAGACCGATATTCCGTTCAGAGAAATAAGAATAGCAATGCCTAAAATATTTCAGTGGTCAAGTATTCCGCTGAAGGAAAAATACCTTCCAAATGTGTTATTTAAGGCTAATACTGCTACCAGAAAACATCATTCAGACTGATAAAAACAAAGCAGCTTGTACGTTATTCTTCACAGAAGTCGGAGAAATACGTTCTAGGTTGTTCAGACTTACGTTTGTTCATTTCATCGATATAAGCTCTCAGTCCTATAAACAACAGTTAAAAACAATAGAAATGATAGGATAATATTCACTATATCAACATGTAACTGCTCACAAATGTAGTGGATTTCGAAATAAGTATATTGGTATAATTCGACAGTTTCACTGTTGAGGTGTTAGTACAAATATTCAAATTCCTCTTTCAATCATTTGACTTTACTACTAAATATTACCAAAAATGACTGAAGTGTCTTCTGATACAATCATTTCAGCATGATTTATTCATCAACTTTTCCGCATAATTTACATTCACCAACACTTTTACAAATTATACTTTTGGGTGAAAAATGTAAAGAACACTACGGATTTTCCAGCAGCAACATCGTTTAACGTAATCTTTCGTTTCTCTTATCATTCATAGAAATTCCCATTATGACATATTGTTATATATGCCTAATTTTGCTAAAATAATACATTAATCTAAACACTGCTGGTTGTATTTTCCTCTCTCTTCCACTTATGACCTTGAAACCTTATTTGTTGCTGGCTGTTTTAATTCATCACTGTAATTATTGTCTATGAAGGTCATTCGGTATATACATACATATATATGTGTGCAAGCGCTGTCAAACATTTTCATCGCTGATACGAGAGAGTATTTTGTTTGGTTTTGCACTATATAAAATTGTCCATGAAATGTTTAAATTTCAAAGGTGGCATAGATGTAATAAGATTAGTAGACAATTAAAAAATTACACAACAAGGTGGTGAAAACTATGATGAGACAACATTCTAAAAATTATACTGAATGGAATAAATAAATGTGACAAGTTAGATAATGCCAGAAATTGCTCAAAGTGAGAATAATTATGAAACCGATTGACATAAGTATGCGAAATAAATAAACCAAACGAAAATTAGGTAGAGTCATAGTGTGAGTGAGCATTACAATAATTCAGCATAGGAGGATCAAGGCCACAAAACAAAGAGTGATAAGACATACGGTTTTTTCCATATAAAACTCTGTCTCTCAAAGCATCTGACACTCAGTTGACTTTCCCTGCCACACCAGAGAAACACGTTTTCAACTATTCCAGTATGCAATTGACTCCTATCCATTTTGAGTATTTGTCATTGAGTCAAAAATTCTGTAACATTTCGACAAATTCAAGTGACTTGGATATAAAAGTCTGGAGCGCGGCACTGATTCCCGAGAGGAATGATCTCCTCCCAGTGTTCGACAAACCACATGAACAATTCAAGCCTAAAGTATTGAACAGCTGTCATCAGTATGTCAATACTAAACCAAATGGCAACCGATTAATCTTAGATGAGCACAGAAATCGACTACGTGATATTTTAAGTAATAAGGACTTGGCGTTGATCCGTCCTGATAAAAGTGATAGGACCGTCCGAATGAATCGCTAAGACAACGTAGATGAAATGTTATCCATCATATCAGATGAAAACAAATTTTCAAAAGAAAGTAATCAGAAAGACGAAAATGAATAAATCGAGGGGAAGATAATCAAATGCTGAAGAAGATGAAGAACGAATTCATTATTAACTCTGAATCATTTGAGAAAATACAACGCTCGGCTTCTGTAATTCCTCGGTTGTATCGTCTTTAAAAATTGCAGAAAGACAACAAACCACTATGTCTTATCTCATATTTGACAAATTAATCATACAATGATACGGCCAAGTGGCTTGCACACATCCTTCTACCTATCAGAAATATTCTCTGGCAGCATAGCGTTTCAGATTAATTTGAATTCATCGATTGAGTAAGTGATGCTAATGTATCCAGGATGAAAATGCTATCTCTGGATGTTTCGTCTCTCTTCACTTATGTTCCTCTCTCTGAAAATATTTGTTTTATATGCAGATTCATTGAGGATAATGAACTGGATGTGGTTATTCTGACCCACTAGTTAAGGGAACCACTATTGAGCAGCACTTTCAATGCCATTTTCAAGGTGAAAGACAGAGAAATGGAGTATCAGAGGAGTCACCAATGGGTCTTTTACGTGCAGAATGCTTGTTGACAACCTAGAGAAAAGTATTTTACGACCCACTATCGATAGTTTACATATTTGTCAAAAAAACATGGACGATACTTTTATGATACGTGACGACAATGCCAAAATTGAGATGATAACTAGGGAGTTCAACAAATGACATCATGCTATCCAGCTCACGTCGGAATCAGACATGAATTCAGAATTACATTTTTGGATGTTAAGCTCAAAAGGAGACCTGACAGCTCTTTTCAAAGACCAATCAGCGGGAAACCATGAAATGGTCAATACGTGAACTTTAATATTTAGGTTTCTTTGAGAAGAAAGAGGAATCCGTTTCACTCCCTTTCCTGAAGAATAAGAAGGATGTATACCGGTGATACAACTGGTGATCAACTGGATATACCACGATGCGTTCACATGGGAAAGTGAATATCCGTCAAGATTTATCGAGATAAACATGAAAGTAAGGCAAAAACCCGATATTTTGTATTTTTTTATTTTTAAATTTTCAACTTTACATTTAGTTTTCTTTTAGTTTGTTAATTTATTCACATTTAACACTCTCAGATTTTATTTTTGTACATTTTCTCACTCTCTTCACACTTGTTAAATGTACACTCAACTGCCTTTCTTCCAACTCAATAACAATTTTAACCTTTTCAATTTTCTAACGCTTCCTTCCTTTGTACTGTTGAGTGTGAAGTAATTAATAACTTCTATTTTTACTTTCGAAGTCAATTCTGATTTATTATATCAATCATATAACATATTTTTCGTAAATAGAAATATCACTCTGCAGCCTCTGAAGACGATTTCGTTGATAAAGCAGATTTTCTTCGATGAATTGTCATTTATTTTCTTTATGGCTCAGTGGGTATTTTCGGTGATTTGTCTAGTATCGACAAGATGTTCAATAATGGAGCCTACTGAAGGCCAACTTCCACTCCTTTGTAACCACGCACGATTTTCTTTCTGTACACTCTTGGACAAAACCTAATTCTAGCGACTTATATGCATAGCTCCACAATATCAACTAAATTGATAAGACATATATATTGTAAGATAAATCGTATATTCTTATCGCAGTTATTGAACATTAGCACTCGACTATTCTCAAGATCCTCAAAAGCATATCTTTTTCAGGGATCATTGGACCCTTTTTGTAACGATAATTCTACTTCGATATCAGAGATTTCACACAGCATGTTCCTGTTTACAGACATTAAATCACATTAAACAGGTAATAGCCATATGCTCGTCTTCATAAAATATTTTCGAAATCCATTTTTGTCGATTAGATCATTTTAAACTAGATTTAATTTTTCCTGTAAAGAATGAAGACTATAAATGCACCAAATGTGATAGAATAGGGTTTCGTTGCCAACAAATTTGTCAGCTGTGCATTCCATGACAGCTTATAATCAACAAATATCCTTATACTGCCATAAGTCCTCTTTGACAACTTCACTTGAAGGAAAAGGAATGTTGGACACGTTCTCTACTTCCAGTGTGGCTTACTGTCATCAACCATAACAGTAATCAGCTGAGAATTAGTGACACATTTTGGCTAGTTAACGTCAAACACTGGGAATGAAATACTTCATTGTGTGGAAAGTTAACTTGACCTGCGGAAAAAACGTTTCGGTAGTCAAATTGACTTGTACAATCTTCTCAACGTGCCATCCGTTTCAATGAAATTCACTATGTGACGAATAATGTATACCACTTTCTTCATTCAGCAATGGGCTAATTGACTACTGGATTCACCGGTCAACATAGTGAAGACGAATATTGAGTAGTTAGATTACTGACTCTATCAGCGTGACACTTTATAATAAACGAATGTCCATCAAGACTGATCAGTAGCCACACGGCATCAGTCCATGGTCAAACTTGAAAAACAGATCAAATCTCTACAAGCCAACTCTTGATAAGTATTCTGATGGTGATAAGTGACTGGCCACAGGACTGAGACTACTAGATTTCCGGTAAGATGTCGTGACAAATGGGATCCATTTTGTTGAGAGTGAATCGGAATACCCGTTTGTGATATTGGCGAGTGGTGGTGCTAAATCGCAAGTTGGTAGAAGGTAGATTTCAAAGGACAGTGAGTTGGGATCCAGTGGCTGAATGGTCTATGACCTTGAAGTGTGAGTGAAACGTACTGGATTTGATACCTGATGGGTGCGTGGTGATGACGAGTCAAAAATAGGACCTATAAAGCTTTGTCCAATACTCTCTTGTCTCCTTCAGTGATTCTGTAACTGATCCCAATCCATAGGCAAATTTAAGAAAGAAACAGAAGAAAAGTTTAGTTCTGTGCAAGCCACAACCATTCCTTCTTAAAACATAAACGAACTGGAGTTCAAAAGTGATGCTGAGGTAGAAATTCCCGATAAACGTATTTTTGATTGTCTGGAAAATGCAGTTCAGCTGAAAAGCTCGAAATTCTTATTCTACAGAAAATGGTAGATCCAATCTTGTGTGAAGAACAGAATATTGCTTTTGACCACTTTAATGTGTATCTATCAGTTTACTTGTGTTTGCAGAACCGTTCACAGCTTTGCGTCCGTTGACATATTTCGCGACACTGCCCAACCTTATTAAACGGTGGGTCTAAGAACGAATATCAGTAGTTCTGGATTTACCCACTTCGACAAGTTTAGTTAACAGGAACATCTGTATAATTGCTTCGCATTCAGACACACAATTTCACAATTTTGCATGAGTGGTCTACAAATACTCCATCTATACATGGACGAACTATTGACTGCTGGGGACGGAAAACATAAATTTTGTGTCCAAACGCATGAAATACCCACACACAACTGACATTCACCGATAGATACCCTATTCACCCGATACTGAATGTCATACAGTTGCCCAGAAAGGCAACTTGTGGAACTTGGCGTAGAATTCAATAAAAATTATACAGAACAGTTTAAAGACGAATAGATTGGGCATGCAGTGAATAGCTGTAGACGACATTCTCTAGTGATAACCTATGAGTTCGGCATGAGGATGAAGATGACATTGAGGGGATCATGTAGATGAGGGTAATGACAAGTTATGTGCACTTGCACAGCCCAGTGAAAACGATAGAACAGAATCCGTAGGAATGAACGAATCCTGCTGAAGCTTTATATTCTCCTCCGAAAAGCCAGGATAGAATGGTAGCAGATATGTCCACAATATTGCTTGGTGGAATGGCTACAAGTGTTTCTCTAACTAATGTCAGCTTGCAATCATACCCGCAACTAATCAGATGCCTGCAAACCAACACTTGACAAAAAGGAGAATATTGAACGAACAAGTAAAAATAAACTTACTAGGGCTGACTTGTGGTTCCTCAAACAATCGTTCTAAATCTGATAGGATATCAGGTGGAAGATAGTAATAAAAATATATGAGTTTTTACTCGTCTGCATTTCTATCATTCTATTTCAGAAAAGGAAGAATGTTAATTGTAATAAGAGAATAGTGTTTCTCCTGGAGACGTGGACTGAACATACACTCAGGAGACCGATGATTGATATCACGTGTCAGGCAGACCCTCAAAACGAACCTGAATGGAAATCAAGGAGTTTATCATCCAAAGTTTGTCAGGTGAAAAAGGCTTATAGCCAATAATGGAAGTAATTGTAAAGGATGTAGATGATGGACTGAAACGGCTTAAGTTTCAAAAATGCAGATAAGTCGAATGTAGATATCTCTAAAGGAAGCTGTAGAAACAAGGTGACAAGATGCTGACTGACTGCGTTGCTTATGTTCACACTTCCACCTCCCATTAAATACGTATGATAGTATTCTTGCAGCCTGTAAGACGAAACCGGCGTTGTTCTCAAAAGAAGGATCTTACAGTCCGCGGGAAAATATTCGATTTCCCAACATTCAGAATAGCGTTTCCTAGGCCATCATTACTGTTCATCAATAACCAGATGTATAAGATCCTTCAGAGGACCCACTTCATATGTGTTCATGATTTCGCCTGCTCTTCTGGCGCTGGGCATGTGAAACCACCAACGTGGATTATTTCCAAGAGGATTCGCAAGCACTATCCTGCTTGGTTAAGAAAAAGTGGATTTAGTGCTATAGGAAGGGCAGTAATTGAATATCTGGTCATCATATTTAGGCTATTTCTACAGCCTCTGCCCAAATCCCATGTATATATATATATATATTAGAGTGCCGCCAGAGATATGGATCCTGCATAAAAGTAAACTAGCGTCCACTAGACAGCTGTTTAGTCCTAGTTTGGCATGCTTCATCGGTCTGCATGCAACAACTCTCGAATCAAGGACCTTCCGTTAAGAAGTTGAGTTCTTGGACCATTCAGCCACTGGTTCTCTTATTGACGTCAGCTGGTGATCAACCTACCAAATCACTGCAAACCAAATACCTTAAAACTAATCTAATGCTCACTAACAAGTGACACTATACAGGAAGTTATTTGGTCTTCCAGTGAGAATTCATCGTCGGCAGGGTCCAGTAAGTCAGGTAAGAGGACAATTCATATCTGATAGCATTAGCTACCGCCTGCGCTATATATATGAATAAATCTATGGAGGCTATGTCCTACTGAAATCAAAATGGATTTGAAAATCACCAGTTTTACACATCGAAATATCTACCTGGTAGTTTAGACTTTCTTCCTGTAGCTGCAGCT
This sequence comes from Trichobilharzia szidati, assembly GCA_944472155.2. Taxonomy (NCBI): domain Eukaryota; kingdom Metazoa; phylum Platyhelminthes; class Trematoda; order Strigeidida; family Schistosomatidae; genus Trichobilharzia; species Trichobilharzia szidati. The sequence goes on along the minus strand of OX235275.1, from coordinate 28,571,676 downwards.
AAAATTCAACAAATAACGAATGAACAATTACACAGACTCATTAGGCTCACTAAGAAGATGTTATTAAGGTCATTTTCGGTTGTCATGCCTAAATGCGGAATTTGACTTCAGAAAATTTATTAGTGTGAAATGTGAATTGAAAGTTATTCTGAACGAAGTATATTCTTTGCAATAAGTCCTCCACTCCAGGTCTTTGCAGTTGTAAAATAGTAATATTTGGTTCCGTTTCAATAATAGCCACGTACCTGGCGCAAACATTTTTACGTAGAATAACAGATTAATTATGAGGTGACAAAATAAATAGTATTTGTGTGACAAACGTGCTAGGTTGGATTCGATTACAAAATATTGTGAAATAAGAGACAGTGGTGGTGATTAGTCATAATGAATTCGTAGGATGTTGGACAGGAAAAATTGACATGTTAAATAAAAATCAAATTAAAAGAGCGATTAGGGGAAGAGGCACTCTTTGTGAGAAGAAGAAAGTTAAATCCAAGTTTGACCACGGTAAGGAAAGCGTCTGAATGTTTCCTTAGATCCAAACTTCCGATATAGCTCATCTTACTGCAATAGCTTCAGCTATGTGTAGGAGACGTAAGCAAACTGTACGTGATAACGACTTCGGAATTCGGCATATAACTCTCAAGGTAGTGTTGACTTCAATACGATGTTCATTACTGACCAAGTGTGAAAGAATCGAGCGTTCTGTAGATTAAATTTCCTCATCAATGAACCATGCTGGTAAATGTTCTCGACGACGTAGAGCTAGCAACTCCACATCACCAAGTCTATCAAACCGCTAAAACGAATTCAACTCGCAAAACGTTCCATGAACAATCATAACTTCGCTGGAATCGGAGAGGCGAAATGACGTGAGCTGCGAGAAGCCAGTTAGACGATATGTCTTCTCTCGATGAAAGCAAGAATAAGAATCAGGACGTGGAATGTCCGTGCAATGTACGAGACTGGGAAGGCTGTCCACGTAGACAACGAAATACAAAGATATGGCATAGAATTGCTGTGTGTCGGCGAAAGTAGATGAAATGGATATGGATTATACAAATTGTCAACTGGAGAGTCAGTTATCTACTCCTGCATAAGGATATATACAAAACAAAATGGCCTTCGCCTGACGGACACAGTACGAACCAGATAGATTTCATCTAAATGTTGCTCAAGGAAGTGGAGACTCAGCCTGATGGACACAAAGTGAAGAAAGGGGGCAGATGTCGGCTCAGACCATAATCCAGTTCTAGGAACCCTGAAGGTGAAGTTGAAAGCCGTGAAAATATTATGAGGCTACAGCAAGTGAATCAGAACAAACTACAGGCAAAAGATACCTCGCAAAATCCTACCAAACAACTGTGTTAGTCTCGAGGAAGACATCAACATAAATTAATCAGAGAAGGATGACAATGGGCAGTCAATCTCTTTTAAGAAGTGGAGCAAGGAAAACACTGGGCTGAACACTTCAAAAGACTTATAAATCGATCACCACCTACAACGCGCACGATAATACCAACAACGTAAGCAGGACCATCAGTGGGTACCAACCCACTGATGAGAGCAGAAATCCTGAAGACCATAAAGATGCTTAAAACCGGAAAAGCAGCAGGACCAGATGGCATTCCTGCAGAAGCATTGAGAATGGACCCCGACACGCCAGTAGACTGGATGGCACCACTACTAGAGAAAGTGTGGAAAGAGGGCAAGTTGTCTGCGGCTTGAAAAACAGGCCACCTATTCAAACCGCCAAAGAAAAGAGAATACCATCGAGGCATGAACTGGAGCGGCAGTGTGCTCCAGTAGATCCTTAGCAAAATACTAATTCGCATCAACCTGCATATAATCAAAAACGCTCTGGATGAAAAATTTCAAGGGGAACAACCTCGTTTCAGGAGAAACAAGTCATGCATCGATGAAATCGCAAAACCACATATCATTGTTGAACAGAGCTTTGAATGGCAGTTTGCTCTCGACCTCGACCTCATGGACTTTGGAAAAGTATTTGGCTACCTGGATCGAGAGGTGACTTGGAAACTACTTCGCTACTACGGGTTGCCGCCAACAGTTATACATTTCATCTAAGAGTTGTATGACAATGCTGCATGTCGAGTTATCCACAACAAGAAAGTCATGGAATCCTTCAAAAAAGATGGGAGTGAGATAAGGCTGCTTACTATCTCGGGTGATTTTCCTGATTGCGGTAGACTGGATAATGTGACAGATGGAGGACAACGAGGAGACAGGCTTAAAATGGACTCACACAAAAAACTCGGAGGACCTGGATTTCGCCGATAATATATGTTCGATATCTCACAAACCAGAAGATATGAAAGTGAAAAGCAACAAGTTGACGGAAGAAGCATCGAAGATTGAACTTCAGGTGAACAAAGAGAATACAGAGCTGATGAAGATTCCTGGCCAACAGCAACAGCAATAACAACAAACATCAATCATCACAAATGGGAGAAATCTGAACGAAGCATCCTCCTTTACCTACCCACCTACCTACCTAGAAAGCATCGTTTCAACTACAGGCGTACGGAACTGATGAGGATATCAAAGCAGCGAGGTCGGCCAGAGATGATCAGCAATAAGCATCTGTGGGAGCGAACCAACAAGAAATCAATTGTGCGACAAATAAGCTGAGAGAAATGGAGGTGAATTGGGCATACTCTGAGAAAGCAAACCACAAACTGAAATAATATGGCAGGCTCTCGAGTGGAAACCAAATGGGAAGCAGCAAGTACGTCGTCAGTGCTACAGTGACATGGAGGAGTTCATGCTAAGATTTCAAATTAGTTTACTGTCAATACGAAGCATTTTTTTTCAACTGAACTGTTGAACCGGCTTTATTAATATTACCTTCAGAGACGGAATTATGAACGGGCTTCTCCAGAAGGCTTTACGCCGCAACATTCATAATATATCTTGCTTTCAATTGAGATCAGGAACTGACATAAGTTGCAGCACCTGTGACGACTTAGTCAGCTTATCACTGAATTAGTTGATAGACATCTGTTCTCATGCGAGTAATGGTTGAAATCCACATTGTCCGACTCTCAACACCCAACTCAACTCTCTCCGCCTTCTATCTCATCTAGTAGAACCAGAAGTCAGTACAATATATTATATCCTCGTACTACCGACTATAGGAACTTGGCGATAACATCTGAGATCCGCCTTTATCAATTCTGTAACATTATTAATAAAATTGTTTTTAATGTTGTTCAATAGAACTGACTGGTAATCTTAATTACAAACATCATTATCACTATTCTACAAATTTACTTTTGTTAATGATCTTACTGTAATCACTAATACCAAATAAGAACTGCCATTAACAATCCTGCAATATTATGTTTATAATTGCTTCTTTCGTTATTCGATAAAATTAGATGCAATTATGTACCAAATGCTGGAAATTCCACAGTGTAACATTAGTACTGTTCTGGAATAATGCATATTGTTATTTTATCAAGGCGTGATTCAGACCTGTTCTACAACTCTTCAATAGTACTCACATATAACCTCACCTGAAATTGAACCAAGGATCTTTAAGGTAGCAGCTGATCCCTTTGACCATTCCATTAGTGGAATGAAATTCAATGCATGAATAGTCCATAATGTTCTTTGGTTCTATAACTGATTTCAGTTAGTGATCTAATTTGTAGTCAATCAAACCCCTGAATATATCGTGGTCCAATTGATAGTGTACCCATACTCCTAACTGTTTTGAATTTTGATTCAGTTCGCAGTCATTTCACTACTCAAAATGAAGGAGTTGTTTTGTTTCATTGGAAAATACACTTACCAATACGACTTGCAAGTGACAATATTGCGTTAGCTAATATAAAAAATAAAATAGGTCAACATTCTTAGGTCTTGAATAGGCCATTTAATTGTAAAACTAAGTGAAGTAATAAAGTTCTCTTTCTTTTCTATTCCTTGGTATTTTGAGTGCAGCGAATATACTCACGCTTCAGCTTTGAAGTCTCTGGAGCAGCGCTGTTTATTTTCTACCGAGTGAGATCGTCAGCAATACACACAACCTTCCCACTTCCCCGAGCTTTTTATCGGCTAAGTGATGTTAAGGAGTGACTTGATCAGGCATCAAACAGCGGACGCATTTCGTCGTGGTTGGCAAACACTAGTCACGATGATATGAAGCCAAATCTTGTGTTGTCTTCCCGTGTACCTTGTTTCAGGTCATTCGACCACTCGCTACTCAATATATTTGTGTGTGTATTTTGATAAGGTCAACGGACGCATTACAAGCCATGCTGACAAAATTATAGTCCAAATGTTTCTGAATAATGCTCAAATGAAACTGTTCTAGCAATTATTATTATTATGAAAATAATCAAAAAAATATTTAATCACCTTTCTCTCGATACTGCGAATAATCGGCATACTCTGGAAGAAAAGTGATAAGTCATAAAGATTGCTTTTTGCAAAGCTTCAAATTCCTATCTTTAAAACAGTTTCACAATTTGTGTATTCCCCTGCTTATGATGATGGTTGATTATTTGCCGTATCAATGAAATCAGTGTCTCTCAGGATCATTCAAAACCTGTGTCTGGGGCATTGTGATCATGGCTTTTTGTTGTTGATTTAAGACTGTCAAAGCCCTTTTATAGGCATCCTGTCATCTTTCAAGTTCTGAATGTCAGAGGTAAGGTGTCGCGGTGAGTACCATTCGAAACAGTGACTAAACAGTAGGCTGACAAATTTTCTAGGTAGTGAGATTTCTTCACGGTGAATACTTTATTTGTTGATGTCGGAAATCCCAGCATATAGAGAAGACGCTTGGTGAAGGATTCGTCAAATCGCGATTGTCCGTGATTCTGACGCCAAGTCTCTAACCCATATTGAACAATCGACTGACTGACTGAACATTTGTGCTGAAGATCGGAATCTCCTTCCTTACGCTGAGTGGGTGCAGCAGATTCACAAACTGACTTCAGAGTAATGAAACATTTTGTTGCGCTTCCCATGCTGGTTTTCATGTCTTCATACATTCTGTCCACCTGTAGTTGATGTGATACTTCCTATTTAAGCGTAGGAAGTAACCACTGTCAAATGTCCCCCGTCGATAGTGACTGCTGCTCGTTGTTCAGGCGAAGTCCTGTATTCGTCGCCTTCCTCCTCTGCCAGCTTGTAAGTTTTCGCCTGTAAGTCTTCGAGTTTGTGTCACGTAGGACATAAATAATCGGCGAAATCCACATCTTCTTCAGTCTTCTTATCGGTGGTCCAGCATATCACTGTCTTCTCACTCCGACCTGAAGTCTGATGCCTAATCGAGTCCGATGCAATTACCAACATCAACGGTGATGGCAGGCATTCAGCCATGTCTTCAGCCATGCTGTCTTCACTTCACACGCCTCACTGAGTTGTCCGTTGTGGATCACTTGATATGTACCCATGTCATATGGCTAGCTGTTGAATGAGGTTTGTAGATATTTGGAGCAGGCCTCACTGTTACAGTAGATCCTAACAAGCTGAGGTGACATGTTTCCCTATCGCTTTTTGTCGTCTTCAAGCTCTTCTAACTACCTGGCTGACGTACCTCAGATATTTCTAATTTCCATCAGGGTGCATTATTCCCTGATTCACTGAGTATCACATCTCTGCATTACACACGGAATTTCTCTCTGATGATGAAGACAAATCACTGAGTGATTCTGCACTCTCCACTGACAGCATTTCATTTCTCCGCATCAATCGATACAATAGGCTAGTGTGAGATGAGATCTGCTGAAGTCTGTGTCAGGATGTCATGTTTCTCCCTCCTCCATTGACTAAAACTGATCCAGCGGACATTCTGCGTTGAAGAATTCCTTAATTGTAAGAAGTCTCGAGGAGATTATGGCGCTCAGTGATTGCAGTGGCTGGTGTTCTATGGGGAAGTATTGACAGGGTATCAGAAATCGGGTGGTTTTAGACGACGTGTTGAATAGAGAATCAGACGGTTGTTCAGACAACCAGTGATGCCATGAAATGCATCACGAATATACTTGTATGTGGATATCCTGTCTCTTCTGCAGGCCACACATTCACATTCAAAGATGTCAAATGTCACAAATCATGTATTAAACGCTCAAACTCACTGTCCAGAAATTTCTCCAGGAATTCTACATCAGTTGATGGAAGGAGACAAATTAGGCAGTAATTTATAGACATGTTTGGTAATCAAAGTTTCCACAGTGTGATATGAAATTTACAGGAGTGAAGAAGAGCCTACATCAGTGAGAGGACCACTGGAAATCCAACAGGGAGCGCGGACAGCTGCATCGTCAGCCCAGTTTTGCACTATTCAGCAGTACGCACACACCACAGGGGTGTGTGAAGTCTGGACATTCCGGTTACGAAGCGAGCTTGTGGACCTTCCAACCACTGAAACATCACCCAATGGTCTATGAATAACAACTTCTGCCAATTCGTGATACATACCAAGCGCAAGCAACAGTGTGACCAGTGATGGACACCAAGTCAAGCAAGAGGACAGTTTCTCGTCTGTGACACTGGCTAACGCTTGCTCCCTACGCGCATCCCGAATATGCAGGAGCTGTGATACATGGAACATTGAATCCAGTCTCAATCGCCTAATTGTCCATCAGCGTGGCTCGTAACCAGATTATCCTGATTTCGAATTCTCGTGTGTGTGTGTGTGTGGTGTGTGTGTGAGTGTACCGCCGATGAGCTGAAAACCAGGCTGACGAACAGCTGTGCAGTGCTCCATGCTTGTTTGCCAATGGTTTTCCAGGGTCGTGATCAATCCTGTTGCCAATCGAAAGCCAGCAAATGAATCCTTCACACAAAAAAATGAAAGCTATCTGTGACGCGATCGCGAATGTTGCTAGAATTCTCAGCTCAAGTAAATGATATTGTAGTATTTGTGTTCACTGTGAGCTGAATGGTTCATTTGCAAAGTTAACGCTGAACATCCAGCCTGTGGAGACAATCAACTCTTCCCTAATGACACGTCTAACGCGGAAATTACGTCAACACTACTTTCCCTTCATCCATTGGATTCAATCACTCCCTTGATGTGAAGGATTCAAGTGAATGTCTACATTTCAAATGACTTTTCAGAAAATCTGCTTCCCTGTTCTAGTGGCATAGAAGGCTGGCCGAATCCGGATTGCATGCTTACGGATCTGTGCTATTTGGATCTTAATTGCATGCGTAACCCGGGTCTCTTCGGCCGGTGGAGATTCCAGTTAGGTGTGGACAGTCATTGATTCGCTGGCGCAAACATATTGTCTATCAAAATCACTTGAGTTAACATTATCAGGCCGAGTATGTTGAGCGCCGCAGTGTAGGCTGTGAACTACTGGTGAATCAATGGACAAGTGCATCATGTTACGTTAACAGACAGTACAGGTTCAGGAAGGATTATTGAGCATTCACGTAGCAAAAGAAGAACAAGGAGAAGGAGAATATGAGCAGGAAGAAAGTTCTCGTGTACAAACCTGCTTTGGCATATATTTCTCTTGCAGTCGGATCATCTGAAAAGAATGAAATCAATCAGTGAGGAGTTGTCACTTGTTCGTGAGAGGTCGTTGAAAGCAGTGACATGAAAGTTACATAGAATGAAATGATAGCACGACACTTAGAAAGGTGAATATCGACGAATACATGTGAATTTTAGTAAGATCGGTCAATCCATTATTACACATCACGTCTGATTGCTGTGGAATGTGATATGTTTCACATAAGTGAGAACGAACCTAGGACAGATAGCATCTGTTGTACGCTTCAACATGATTCTCCACAGATTTGATCGAAACACTTAGTGAGAATTGAGAAGTAAAAAACTAGAACTGCGACATCTCCTTCAATTCCAAGTATCTTGCCTCACTAATATTCCTTCATGATCACGTCAACCAAAGTGTTTGACGATTTCAGTAATTCGTTGACACGTCTCTGCATATCCGAATGAAAACATCATACGAAACTGTATTGACTATGATTCCGTAAAGCGAAATTGGATCCTTCTCAGTGTCGACTGATTCTCATCTCTATCACCTACATCCATGTGGTTCAATTGGAAGCGTGTCAGTGAGTTATTCGTCTCAAATAACATTTGACTATGCGAATTGTTCCTGCATTCAAATGACAATCAGAGTTATCTATCTACTAGTACATGGAGGGAATCAGCCGAAAGAAGCCCTGACTCACTCAGGTTCTGTGCTTGTTACCAAGCACCGGTCAGCAAGACGTATCTGCAATCCTCAAGCAACTCATGTTCCCTGTAGTCAGAGACGCCTTCACTGATCTAGCTGGCTACTGGGACTTGTGATTGACCTCCTGTGGGACTGTATTGCTGACTAGTGCCAGCCAACAAGCAGGAGACCTAGGACCAGGAACGACTTGCACTCGGTTGCCTCCAAACATCTAATAACAAGAATCATGAGTACACCGTGATCAAGATCTGCCTAGCTTGTTGGTGGTCGCATTGCAAACTGGACTGATAGAATCCAGTTTGCAGAAAACGCCAGAGATAACAGGCATGACACCGATTTGTGTCCAATCGAAGTACCACACATCTTGTCATTCAACTGCAATCCAGAGAATAAATTTCTCACTTTCGCCTTGTGTGTCAGTGAAGTGAAAAATTCGTATCCTTGAATACTGAGATGGTAGGTAGTACTCATCATTATACATATGAAATATCCCTTCTTCAGATTGTGTAATGAAGACACTTTTAGTACGCGATTGACTACTCGCAATGAATTCTGTTGTCTCTTGCTTACTTTTTGAAGCATACGTCTTATTCTTTCCATTGTCTGTGAAAATGAATAAGACAAATTACACATTAACTTAGGTAAATGCGTTGATTAGTTGAATTGTACGAAAGAGATATCTGAAAACTGTGGATTTCCTTGGATAATTAATTTCTCACGTTTTCTGGACGAATCATATGTCAGCATGTGGTGACATTGTCGTTGCGTAATGTTTCTTGAACGTTGTACACAAACAACACCGATTCTGCAGCCTAAATAGGTGAACACCAGCGTCATCAAAACCTGCCTGCTCGTTTGTAGCATTCATCGCTGACAGCCTCAGATCCTTGAGGAAGAATGCTGCAATTCAAGAGGTTTTCGGATTCCGGGCTAAGTGTGTGCATGGTGAAAGAGGCATGTTCGATCCTCGGTGGGATCGGTGTGCTTGCTGTTGTTTCAGAGGACTGAGAGGCGTCTCAAATCAGGAGAACACAGCCATCTGGAATCTGCCGACTTCATTCAGTGATTCATCTACTGATTTCTGTTCGTGGAGAATTCTTCACTGAAATGAACACAATTCTGCAAAACACCTTAACATCTAAAGTAATGTATGGCATCATCATTGAATCTTAAGAAAATGTCTCGATAAGAATTTCTAAGCGAAAATTTCCAATCGCTTACGCTCAAATAGAATTTTCATCAGTTCATGCCATTCAACTGTAAATTAAAGAGGTGAATTTTCGGTTAAGTAGCAAGTATGGAATATAGGCGTCGAGGAACCAATGTACCGTGCTCCACAGTGACAGGTGAACTGATATATGCACAAAGAAGTGGGCATACGCAAGATCTTGTCCTCGAAACTTCTACAGGCCAATGGCCGACTGATGAGCACCACGCTTAGCTCTGCTCGCTCAACGTGTATCCTGTCAAAAAGGCTGAGTGAGATCCACTATCCTGGGTGTCTGCAGGAATGTAATGATGGCTCTGGAAACAATGCGATTATTGAACACCTCATCAACACTGCTCATTCCATCTGAACAAACGCCTCTTGCCTCATAGTAATCCACGGAGTGAAGAATAATCTGCAATCTGAAGGCAACTCACCTTCGTCTCCTCCATATTCCTGAAGCCTCAGTCGTTCACTTGCAAAATACAGAGTCATGCATACAAGAGGAAGTTACTCAACCACTCCTACTATCATGGTGAAAAACGTGTTGGTTTCTTCTGACTTGTGATTTGTGTGCTTGCCATTCGGATTCCTTGTGACTCCTGTATTTCTCTAGACTTCTTACACAACTCCATATTCTCCTTCGTTTTCATGTGCATCCTGATTGCAAGTCACTCAACAAATTATTCACCTTACTCAGAGACTCCATTACACTTAATCAGCTTCTGTGATGCATTGACAATTCACTGCTACTACCCTCTTACCAATCCTCAACCACTCCAGCTACAATTTCATTATTCATCATATGTTTGAAGTATTCTGACGGCGTAAACAATGACCCTGACTAGTGTTCCTTCCTGTTTCTCTGAGAAAACTAATACACACACACACTCACACACACGCTTACAACAATAACTAGATATAATGCGGCTGTTGAGCTGAGTGAATGAATTCGCCACCGAAAATAGACTGTTCGCTGAACTACGTGATTCTTTTCTTGATCTTCTTGATCTAATGTCTGGATGGGGATTATTCATGAACGCATCTGCAAGTGAGTCACATGGGTTCCCTAAAAGTGAGAACATTGTTCCGCCAACAAATACCTCCACAAGTGGATGGCTTCAACGTAACTCTGTGTTCCCATGATCAGGCAGTCACAAACACATTCCGACTACTATTCAGTCGACATTCGAAGAAGGAAGGAGTTTGATGAAATACTCCTCTTTACTGACTGACGGATTGCCAAATCAAGAACAATTTCTTCGTGGTGAGTGATCTAGTAATGCATTCATGAAAATCAGTGACACTCTCGAAACGCCAGAAAAAAGCAAGTGAACACATTGATGCTGGTTTCTCGTATACCACTTCTGGTGATGATGACGTCAAGTTACTGGAATTATTACAATTCAGATGCGCTTACCTGCTGATGAATTCCTCAGAAGGAATGAATATTCTGTAGAAAGAATTGTCGTGTATAATTACGCAGGACGAAAATTATTGAATACATCGGATTAGACTTCTCACAGTATTCGTCAGAAGATATTAAGTAAACAACTGTTTGTCACTTGAGAGCAGCTTCTTGAATTCGATGCATGCCGGTTTCCTGCACATGCTGTCAACTGGCGAAGTGATACTGTTTCATGTCAGTAAAATGTCAGGGTATTTTGGAATTTGTCGTGTTTATGCTGCCATCTGTTACACTTTGTACATTGCGGTCTAACGTGCACAGGTAACCCCTGAATTTCACCCTCTATTTCCATAGTGAACTTCCATACTCAGTCTACATGACTGTTGTTTGTGTGTGAGACGAATTTCTCAGTATCATTCTTCCGCACTATCACTCACATGTCATATACACATCTCCGCCAAGATTTTCTTGATGATATCATTTATGATTCAGGTGCATTCTCCTCCCTCAAATCCACAATTATTTCAGCCATTATTGGTGAGACGGACGATCCAATGGCCATCGCTTCATTTCTTCTTCGTGTACACCCACCACATTTTGACTACCAACGTCAAAGTTTCCCTACTCCGTTTTCATTGAGAGTGTCCTGATACAGTGTATCTGACTACTTCGTCTATTGGAAGCGTCGTGAGTGTCCAAGTATTCTGAGTGTGCCATTCCGAAATCATAATGAGTAACACAGTTGCCTCTGGCATATGAACACCAGATGGTGTGCATTTTCATCATGTTCATTGATTCATCTGTGATTAGAATTTGTTTACTCCTCCGACTAAATCTTCGAAAAGAATTATTACTCATACGTGTTCTTCGTTGGTCATAGTAGTAACGAAATTGTTAAATCATTTTCATTGTACTACTCCAACTTCCTGCACATAGGTGCACAATATTTCAAATAGTGTACGACCTTACTTTCGTATTCGTCAGGAATATTCATCCACTCATCTGCAAACAAATATGAAAGTTTCATCATTCGCGAAAGAACCAAAAATGTGGATTTTGTGTGCAGTCACAGAGTACGCTTGACGATAGCATCAATAGGTTTCAAATGAATTCACTGTATGCAATCAATGATATCTGCGTGTTTCAGTTACAAGTCGCTCACACTGCAAAGACGCGTTTCGTGGTGCAGTGGGAAGACGACCTGAACGCAGTGTCATCCTCGCTCCTCACCATCCAGGTAGTGAGATTTTAACTGAAACAACTGACTGAGCAGTACGCAAAGCGGTGTCTATCCGAGGCACTCAGACACATCAGATTACAAGTATTCTCTGTCACAATCAACAGGTCATGCGTGATTCTAGAAGTGCGTGCACATGTGACGTCACCTCATGCTTTGTCTTGTCTGACGAGTGTTCCAATCTCTCAGTGATGCAGTTTGAGGATGCTTGTGCATTTCACATATCTATCTCCTTCTACTTGTCGGCCTTCTTGAACAATTCTCACACCTGAATTTGAATCCAACACGATGCAACATATTCTCTGTGATCCAAATTATTTCGCCTATTCAATCATTCATTTCCCTGAGTATCGAGACGTGTTCGCGCACATTTGAATTGCGGTGTGAACTAGCGTTGAGCATTTCTCGAGGAAGGCGGAGAAAATCTGTCGAATGAGATTAGTCTATACCTTATATGAAAGAGCAATCAATGAGGAGAAAATACAGTGCAATAAAAGACGCTGTTTACTCTGTATACCAGGTGAGGATTTCTTCCGGAAGACAGCTATTATTATTACGATGTTGATGATGATGATGATCTCATATTCCCCTATTGTGTTTCAGGCAGCAACATTACTCACTCACATAAGAAAGCAAGGCTCACAATCTACGTTGTCATTAGTGACTGTGACATTTCAAGCGTCATCATGTAGACTGAATCGTGCGATTTCTTCTGTCACTATAGATGAACAGATCGTTTGTTGTGGATTCATCAGAAATCCACTTATTCGACATTAACTTCCTGCACCAGTACTGGACTCCGAAAATGGTTGGGTGAAGCAAACCTCAAGATGATGGCAGGTC